>MU719812.1:88914-118825 GCA_026770625.1 Nicotiana glauca
CAAATAGGAGCACATAATCAATTATTTCACCTATGGGGACAATTCCCTCTTACAAGGTTAGAAAGGAGACTCACCTCGCTCCGAAGATCCATAACCGGCATTCCACGCCCTTCCGAAGACTCTAATTGATGCACCACACTCCAAAACTAGCACACGGTTACGCAAATCCATTAATATATGCTCAAATATTCATTACTTATAGCAATTTCTAACTCCGATCGAAAAGTTGACCAAAACGCCCTCGGGCCCACGTGCTCACAATCCAAAATTTTTTGAAGATAAAGATTACCCATGACATTAGGAACTCAAATATATAATTTTCACTAAATTCCATACTTAATATCGTGGTTAAATTCTAAGAATATAATTTCTAGGTTTTTCCCTCAAACCCCAAGTTTTTCTACACAATTTATGCTCAAATCCATATATAGTTGATGTATTTAACTCAAAATAGGTGGGGATATCTTACTTTGTCGTTGATGGCGAAAATCCCCTCTTGAAGCTCCCCAAAATCGCCCATGCCAAGTGAAAAATGAGAGAAGAATGGCCAAAATCCGATTTTTAAAACAACCTTCTGCCTCCAGCTATTTCCACACCTGCGATTTATTAACGGTTTCTGTTGTTTCGCAGGTGCGGTTGAAATGCCGCATCTGCGATCTCCCCTGGGCCACCCCCTTTTCTCTTCTGTGACGTGCCTCCCACAGATGCGGTTCCGCTTCGGCAGAATTCTGACCGCATCTACGGTCCTCTCCAAGATGCCCTCTTTCGCTTCTGCGGCCACCTCCCCGCAGATGCGGTCCTGCTTTTGCGGAACCTTGACCGCATCTGCGGTCCTTAAGCCCTTGACCAAAATCGCTTCTGCGGCTCCCTTTCTGCTTCTGCGGGGCCGCTTCTGCGGTTAACCCACCGCAGAAGCAAAAACACCAGCAACTAGATCCTTCAGCTATTCTTCAACTTCCAAATTTGATACATTAACCATCCGGAATCCATCCGAGGCCCCCGGGACCTCAACCAAACTTACCAACCAATCCCAAAATCCGTTACGGACTTGCTCGAGGCCTCAAATCACATCAAACAACACTAAAATCATGAATCGGCCTCCAATCCAAACCTAATGAAGTTTAAAATTTCAAACTTCTATTTTCGATGTTTAAACTTATCAACTCACGTCCGATTGACCTCAATTTTGCTCACAAGTCATAATCGACATTACAGACCTACTCTAACTTTTTGAATCGGATTCTGACCCCGATATCAAAAGTCCACTTCCGGTCAAACTTCTCAAAACTTTCAATTTTCTATATTTAGTCAAATGACTTCAAAAGGACCTACGGACCTCCGAATTCACTTCCGATCGCGTACCCAACTCCAGAATCACCATACGGAGCTATTCTCAGACTCAGAATCCCAAACGGACATCGATAACACTGAAATGTACTTCAAGTCAAACTTAAGAAATTTCTTCCAAAATGCTAACTTCCACAATAAGCGCCAAAATGCTCCCGGGTTATCCAAAACCCAATCCGGGCATGCGCCCAAGTCCGAAATCATCATACGAACCTGCTGGAACCTTGAGATCCTGATTCCGAGGTCATTTACTCAAAATTCCGATCCTAATTCATTCTTTTAACTTTAAGCTTCCGAAATAAGAATTCTCTTTCCAAATCAACTCTGGATTCCCGAAATTCATTTCCGACCACGCGTACAAGTCATAATACCTGAAATGAAGCTGTGCATAGCCTCAGACTGTTGAACGGAGTGCTAGTACTTAAAACGACTAGTCGGATCGTTACACGTACTATATTAAAAGCAAGAAGGCCTTTAACAAAATATCGTTCGCCTTTTTTACCCCTTAAAATCAAATTTTATATTGGACTAAGTTGTAATTTAATTATATTCCTAATAATTTAGGACTTTAAAATCAACTAAAAATTTGGTCCTTATTGAATTAGATAAATATATAAATATGTAGGACTTTAAAATTGATTAAAATATTACCTTACATAAATCAAACAATTAGTTTATGGAAGCGTACCCTACAATTTGCTTCAAGAATTTCTTAACATACCCTACAATACTGGAAGTCTGGAACTTATGGAACATGTGTTTATTGGAAGGTAGAAACTTGTCATATGTATTTCTCTTGAGATTGATATACTTTCAAGGTGTTTTATCTATATATTACTTTCTTAGAATACTACTTATGTGTTCATTCTATTTGATGCAATTTTTTTCTTCTCTTGCCTGGTTTATACTTTATATCAAAGTTATATGTTTTATAATAATTGATCAGAGACAAATCTAATAATTGATCAGAGACAAATTCTGATATCTTGTTTCTCAGTCATATATAAATTTCTAAGATTTATACGGGTATGTGACTTGAGATAGGTTGGTATTCATTTTTTTGTGCTTATTTTTTCTCAAGAAATTTTGGAAGATTTGTTGTCTGTTTGGAATTCTTTGCCCTGTTCTAAACTCATAAAGATTTGATATTAGCAGTAATACATATTAAACTCCAAAAAGGACACAAACATAGAATTTGATAAAGCAATTCAAAGTTCCATTCAATATTCACTTTCTCTCGAAAGAAAATATACATCAATCCCTAACCATATCATGCAAATATTTTCAACCTAGGATTCCCAATCCGGAACTCAAACCCATCCAAAAAAGATTTCCAACCTATCATTGATAGCCTTAACAGTAAACTACAGGGATAGAAAGTAAATCTCCTGACCACAGCAGGTAGGACTAACCTGATAAAATCCACTCTTGCAGCAATCCCTAACCATATCATGCAAATATATAGCTCCCAAAATCTACCCTAAAAACTATTGACACAATACAAAGAAGCTTCCTGTGGGGGAGCACATCTGAAAAGAGAAAATATCACCTTATTAATAGGAACACAGTAACTAGGGACAAAAAAGACGGAGGCCTGGGGTTATATAAAGCCAAATGAAAAAACCAATCATTCAATGCAACTCTGGCATGGAGAGTTGCAAGAGAAAAACAATCTCTTTGGGTTCAAGTCCTTAAAAATAGATATAACATCAATATGAATCCTTCTAGGTGGATGGATCTAGAGAAAAAAAGGAGGAACTCACATCTGAAAAAATATCTGTATTGGAGGAGAAATCTGCAAAAAAGGCATACACTGGGAAGTAGGGAATGAAGAATCCATCAACCTCTGGCATGATGGCTGGATCATAGAATCAGGGCCCCTACGCTCCCTCATTCAGGGGCCTCTGCCCCTCAATGAATTAAATCTATCCCTAAGTTCTATTCTAGTGGAAGGATCTTTCAATATCAATACCCTCTCTTTCGAACTACCTGAAACCATCCGAAGAAAACTTTTCAGCACTTATATTGAACAAAATGAGCCAGCAGTAGATAAATTTACTTGGGAAGAAGGACCTAATGGTTCCTTCTCGACGAAGGCTGCCTACAAAATTATCAAAGCCCAGTCAAAAGAAGAAGGAAGCTGGACTGACTTTTCGTGGTTATGGAAGCTAGATACCTTAAGTTAAATAAAGTCATTCTTATGGACAGTTGTCCATAACAGGTTACCCACCTCCAAAATGTTACATAATAGGAAAATCATTATCTCTAGCATTTGCAATATTTGCCAAAATGAAGAAGAAGACATGGAACATATGTTCTTTAATTGCAGGTACTCAAAACCTATTTGGGACCAATTGGGAATTTCTTACAAATACCCGGATCAACCTCGCAATGAGCTTACTATGCATAACTGGTTGAAACCCTTTTGCCACAATAAACCCTCTTTCAACAGATTCTTATCTAAGGCAGATATCCTCCACTTTACCCTTTGGCACATTTGGATTTACGGAAACAATTTCATCTTTAACAACAAAAAATCTCCCCTATCCTTAAAAAAACATCGTTAAGAGTGCAACATAATTTAAGTTGTTAACAGAGTCTTTCCAGAATCCTAACCCCAGGATGACCATCTACATAAAATGGAAGCCACCTGATCGGGGAATTTATAAATTAAACATAGATGGATCTAGCTTAGGCAACCCCCAGGATGGGTGACATTGGAGGGGTTATCAGAGACTGGGAAAGTAACTGGATTATAGGCTTTAACATGTCCATCTCCCACACTACAAACATATACATGGAAGGCCTTGCACATATACAGGGTCTAAAAATAGCAATACAACAAAACATTAGGCAACTAGTGGTTGAAACAGATTGCAGTATCTTAGTTAACATGCTTACTAATGATAATGGCCCGTACCAATATTTGATTACTGATTGTAGATGGATGCTTACTAGAGCAGGCGAGCCTCAGATCACTCACGTCTTTAGAGAAGCGAATGGAGTGGCAGATGCTATGGCAAAACATGGAAGTAACTCGAACTTTTTTTGAAATCCTATGTTGTACTTCTCCCCGCCATCTTTTGTTGTTTCTACTTTTGAACAGGACAAGCTAGGAACTTTGTGTCCTAGAAAAGTCCCAATTTGTAATAACTCTTAAAACATGGTGGAATAAATATCTTCATTATCAAAAAAAATATACATCAAATTATATGTTATTTTCTTAAAAGATATACTTATGTCATTAAAGTGTTGTCCATAGTTTGACTACCTATAATTTTTAACCCATTTTGACCATCTAACAATTATGAAAATTTTAAAGGCTTTGTAAGTGTTTAACTCAACATTTGTCACGACCTGGATTTCCCACCCTCGGGAGTTGTGATGGTGCCTACTCGTAAAAGCTAGGCAAGCCGAGTATTATAGATTCACAAACTCTTTTATTTAGCCCTTTTTAACAGTTTAAAACAACATACGATCTACGGTGAAATATTAACAATGATTAAAGACAGGCAGAAGACGAAATCTTTTAACTTAGCCAAAAACAAGTACGACAATACCAAGTACATCTCTACCCGGAACTGGTGTCACAATATTACAGACCGTCTACGAATACTACGAACAATTGTCTGAAAGAAAGATACAATCTGTCTCTAAAGTAAATGAAAACAGAATATAAAGATAGAAGAGAACGCGGGGGCCTATGGATGCCTGTAGGACTACCTCGAAATCTCTAACTGGACTGAAGGCAGCCTCCCAAAGCTATAGTCTCAAAGGTGTCGCTCTAGGATCTTCACACAGTGCAGCGTGTAGTATCAGCATAACCGACCCCATGTGCTGGTAAGTGCTTGGCCTAACCCCGACGAAGTAGTGACGATGCTAGGACCAGACTACCAATTAAATTTGTGCAGTTATATCATATACAGCGGAAAATAAAATACAAACAAACAATTAAAGATGGGAGGGGGACATGCTACGGGGGAATATCATTTATCAACAGTAATTCAAGAGAAAAGCATAAAGAACGATTTCGAATTAACGGCAAAAGAATAAGGAAATCGTAACCAATCAATAAACACTTTTATTATTTATTGTTGCTTGTGTGCAACCCGAACCAAATCATAAAAACACTGTTCTGGCATGCAACCTGATCATTTTATACTACTGTTGCAGCGTGCAACCCAATCCAAATATAACATTATTGCGGCGTGCAACCCGATCCAAATATAATATTGTTATGGCGTGCAACCCGATCCATATATACATTTTAATACCAATCACAAAGAGAGTCCCGACAAGGGAATAATAAAGAAACAACACTATCCCGGCAAGGGAATCGACAGTATAATTAAATACGTTCCGGCAAGGGAAAATACAGCTATAGCCAAACTCGTTCCAACATCTAACTTCATAATAGAGACCTTAACTAGCACCAATACCCAACCATAAGCAATTTCCACAAGAATAATCATAATCCTTGCTCATCACAGAGAATCAACAACTTAGGCATTCGTAGTACTTATTAAGAACACAACAATTTCAATTTAAGTCTCACGGTCATGCTTGACACCAATGTATATATACTCGTCACCATGCCTATACGTCGTACTCAACAAGTAACACGTATCAAATAGGACAAAACTCCTAATCCCTCAAGCTAAGGTTAGACCAAACACTTACCTTGAACTTCCACGGCCAACTCAAGCCTCAAACACCGCTTTTCCTTTAAAATTCGCCTCCTAAAAACTCGTATCTTGTCCAAATTAATTTAACAACATCAATGAATGCTAAAGAGTTCATACCCAATGCTCAATTATAGGTTTTATATTATTTTTTCTAAAATGTCAAAAATCGACCCCGGGCCCGCTTGGTCAAAACATGAGATTCGGACAAAAACCTGATCACCCATTCACCCACGAGCCCAAGTATGCAATTAGTTTCGAAATCCGACCCCAAAATGAGGTCTAAATTCCAATTATTCAAAAGCCCTAACTTTATCCAGATTCCTAATTTCTACCATGAAAGCTCTTGATTTTTAATTAAAAAGTGATGAAAAATATTGTGTAATTGAAAGAGTAAAGTTTAGAGTTGATTACCAACACTTTGGAGATGAATTTGTGTGAAGAAAATCGCCTCTAAGTCTTGGAAGTTTGAAAATATGATTAAAATGAGTTCTGCCCGTTTTTTGGTTCTATTTTAAAAGACCGGGAAGGCCTTCATCGCGTTCGCGATGGGCCTGTCGTGTTCGCGAAGAGCAGCCTTCCTCAGGCTTACGTTATCGCGAGATCTCCAATGCGTTCGCGAAGGATAAGCACCCATGGCATTCGTGTTCGCGGACAGCAGTACGCGTTCGCATAGAAGGAATGTCAAGTCCCCAGTCCACCTCCATTTTACACTATGCGTTCGCGTTACGCCGGTCGCGTTTGCGATGAGCAACCCCCCAGTGCTCTGCGTTCGCGAAGAAAAAATCCACATGTGCCCAAATTTTCCTTTTGCGATCGCATGATAGAATTCGTGATCACGAAGCACAGAAGGCCTATGCATCAGAAACAACAGTTCTGCAATTTTCCTAAGTTCAAAAACCTTCCGAGACCTATCCGAAACTCACAGAGCGCTCGGGGCTCCAAACCAAACATGCACACTACCTCAGAAACACCCTGCGGACTTGCTCGTTCGATCAAATCGCCAAAATAATATCAACAACTATGAATTTAGCATCAAATCATGAAATCACTTAAGAACTTCAGATTTTTTCAATTTTCTCAAATACGGTCTGATTCACGTCATTTCAAGTCCGTTTCTTACCAAATTTTACAGACTCAACTTAAATCACATATAAGACTTGTACCAGGCTTCGAAACCAGAATACGGTCCCGATACCATCAAATTTTAAACACATTTCATTTCCAAAAAACTCATAGCTATTCGACAAAACAATTTTCTTAAAAAATTCATTTCTCGGGCTTGGGACCTCAAAATTCGATTCCGGGCATACACCCAAGTCCCATAGTTTCCTACAGACCCTCCAGGACCGTCAAATCATGGGTCCAGGTCCGTTTACCAAAAATATTGACCGAAGTCAGCTTAAATTCATTTTAGAGTCAAAATTCTTTATTTTTTATAGATTTTCACATAATGTCTTTCCGGCTAAGCGCTTGGACTGCACATGTAAATTGAGGTAATACTGAAAGAGGTTTTTAAGGCTTCAGAATGCAGAATTTATTTCTAAAATAAGTGATGACCTTTTGGGTCATGACATTCTCCACCTCTAAAATAACCGTTCGTCCTCAAAAGGACATAAGAAGGAAGTACCTGAGTTAGAGAAAAGATGGGGATAGCGGATCCGCATGTCGGACTCGGACTCCCAGATAGATGCCTCAGTAGGCTGACCTCTCCACTGAACACAAACAGAAGAAAAACTCTTCGATCTCAACTGACGAACCTGCCGGTCTAGAATAGCTACCGGCTCCTCCTCGTAAGATAAGTCCTTGTCCAATTGGACAATGCTGAAATCTAGCACGTGGGATGGATCATCGTGATACTTCCGAAGCATGGACACATGAAACACTAGATGCATGACTGATAAGCTCGGTGGCAACGCAAGTCTATAAGACACCTCTCCCACTCGATCAAGGATCTCAAACGGGCCAATGATCCTAGGGCTAAGCTTTCCCTTCTTCCCAAATCTCATCACGCCCTTCATAGGCGACACTCGAAGCAATACCCTCTCACCGACCATGAAATCCAAATCACGAACCTTACGGTCGGCATAACTCTTTTGCCTGGACTGAGCTATACGGATCCTATCCTAAATAATCCTTACCTTGTCCTAGGCATCCTGTACTAGATCTGTACCCAACAACCGAGCCTCTCCCGGCTCAAACCATCCAACAGGCGACAGACACCGCCTACCATACAAAGCCTCATAAGGCGCCATCTGGATACTCGACTGGGAGCTGTTGTTGTAGGCAAACTCTGCTAAAGGCAAAAACTGATCCCACGAGCCTCCGAAGTCAATGACACAAGCTCAAAGCATATCCTCCAAAATCTGAATGATCCACTCGCACTATCCGTCCGTTTGAGGATGAAACACTATGCTCAACTCAATCTGTGTGCCCAACTCTCGCTAAACTGCTCTCTAGAAATGTAAGGTAAACTACGTACCTCGATCCGAAATGATAGACACGGGCAAACCATGAAGACGAACAATCTCCCTGATATAAATCTCAGCTAACCTCTCAGAAGAATATGAGAGTGCCACCGCAATGAAATGTGCTGACTTGGTCAGCCTATCAATAATAATCCACACTACATCGAACTTCCTCTGAGTCCGTGGGAGTCCAACAACGAAGTCCATAGTGATACGCTCCCAATTCCACTCAGGAATCTCAATCTTTTGGAACAAACCACCAGGCCTCTGATGCTCGTACTTAACCTGCTGACAGTTCAAACACGAGCCACATGTGCAACAATTTCCTTATTCATTCTCCGCCACCAATAATGTTGCCGCAAATCATGATACATCTTAGCGGCGCCCGGATTAATAAAGTACCAAGAACTATGGGCCTCATCTAAAATCAACTCTCGGAGCCCATCCACATTAGGCACACAAACTCGACCTTGCAATCTCAAAACTCCAGCATCACCTAAGGTAACCTGCTTGGCACCTTCGTGTTGCACCATGTATCTAAGGACACACAAATGAGGATCATCAAACTGCCGATCTTGGATACACTCCAATAATGAAGAACGAGCGACTATTCAAGCTAATACACTGCTGGGCTCAGAAGAATCCAACCTCACGAACTGATTGGCAAAAGCTTGAACATCCAAAGCAAGCGGTCTCTCACTGACCGGAATATAAGCAATACTACCCATACTGGCTGACTTCCTACTGATAATGCAAAACTATGCCTTATAAAAAGACATGTGCACATTGAAAATATAATCTGAGTAATTTTGCCCAGAGTCAAACCACAGGGAATTAACCTATCAATTACATTTGTCGGACATACTAAATTCACAGAATCAATTTTCCCAAACTTTGTGATTAACAAGTGATGGGATTTCTAACAACTAAAAATTGAAAATAATTAACAGCTGAAAATTAACTATGCTTGATGTGTAAACAATTGGAATAAGGTCTAAGGTAATGGTTTCCCCCATTGTTGGCTTCCTTTGTTGTATATGTCTTATAACTGTGACTTAGTTGTCTCTATCAATCATGAACTCTCCAGCTATCATTTTTCAACCAATTATGATAATTTACTAGACGCACTCTCTCAAGCGATGCTAGCTAGGTTCGCATTACAGTTCACTTAGATTGCACCCGAGGTATCGTTATCTCTAACCCAACCTCTAAACCCTCGATTATGACTCTTGTCTATACTCCGGGAGTGATGTTGTTCAAATAACTACCTAAATATACACTCTCTCTCAAGCAGATACATACTAAATAAGGACGGGTAATTGAGGGCCCTTTCAATTAGCCACAATCAAAATGTAGGTGAACAAATAGAGATTAACAACCAATTCAAAACTATATTAATATAACAACCAAGTCATCCCCAACGGGTTTCAACAAAATCTTAGATTAAAATATTTAGCTACTCATAGCAACGATAAAAACTACAAAAGAATTCATAGTCATTGATAGAATAATAAAGTAGGGAGATAAAGATCATTTTCCAAGTTGCCTCCTTCCCTCTCTTGCTTCTTCTCAAAAACTCGAACTCCCTCTCTATTGGACTTGTTAAACCTTTTATAGTTTGTGTGGATTTTCTTGGACTTCCGAATTTACCCTTTTTAAAACATTATTCCCGCATCTGGACTAGCGCTGGCGCGCTAAGGCCGCGCTAGTGGAGTTTCATTCTGGTTTGGACTGTTGGACTAGCGCAGGCGCGCTAAGGCTGCGCTAATGCCCGCGCTAGTGGGATTTTCCACTGCCAAATGTGCTTCGCTCCTTTTTTCGTCCATTAACTCCAATATTTGCCCGGATCGCCATCATAAGTCCTCATTTGATTATTGCACTCTTGTGAAACACCAAAGTCACCATTAGAGACAATTTTTGCATTATTTACACACTTACAACAGCAAAGCATACTTAAGTTAGAGCCTGAACGTAAGCCAAACTATACAATTCAGCCTATTATTAACACCTCACACTTAAATCATTGCTAGTCCTCGAGCAATCCACTACATCCTACAAGGTTTCTTTTCTAATCTTTTCCCTTAACGACTCACACCATGAACATTTTACAAAATTTGTAACTAGTAGTGAATAACTTTACCTCAAGAATCAAATATTTTGTACCATGCAACATTCACACTAAATCAAACCACTTTATACGAGAGTCAAGACTTACCTTTTCGTTATAAATCATATGCTCTCATATCATACAAGAGAGTAGTTCCATACACAATGATATTTAAGACAATTAGGAACTAAGATAGAAAAAATTCACTCGCTCTCAAAAAAAACATTCACATGCTACAAAGATGCACCATAGGCTTGCCCGTAGTGTAGTACTCTACTAATCGAGTCCCACTCAATCTAAGATCAATAGAACTTTATTTGGTTGTAATGTAGGCTAAGAGACGGGTCGGATATATTTGGATATAGTGACTAACCTCCCTAAGCACTTTTAATACAATTACATTAAACTTCAAGATCATCATTTTGTCAGCCAACACTCCACCACATTTATTTAAACATCCTCATACATTAGGTGCAATTTGTACAAGCTACCACTTATCAATCACTATGTAATATATTATTTTTTTCGTGGTGCTTCTCTTTTTATGCTTCAACATTCTGCACCTTTTCTCTATTTCCATGGTTCCACTTCAAACACCAAACCACCACCCCACACTTTTGCTTTTGCATATTTTCAATACTATTCTAGTACTTAGTGAGAGGAGAAAGGGTTCAAACAACAGACTATTCAAACAATTGGGTAAGGTTCATAATGTGGTTACCAAAGAAACATGCTTATAGTCTCATTGGGGTTAACTAAGATGTAATGCATTCAGGTGGGTTTACTTTATATGTCTGGATCAACAAAGAAATGCCTATATCCTTTCTAAAACTGAATGAAGCTACTATTTCGTTTCACAAACACATAGGGAAAGTTCTAGGCATCAAATGTAAAGCAGGGAATACAGTAACATTCACACACACATGGCACATGACTCACTTCGGATTAGTTTATCAAGACATTCTCTTTTGAGTGTTCAAGTTAGATGCAAACATATAATTTTTAAGGCACTTAAACAAGATTCAACATTACACTCTAGAGTCTATCATGTTCAGGTGTAGAAATGCTAAGGGGTCATTTGGTAGGGTGCATAAAAATAGTGTGGAATAAGGTGTATTAGTAATACATGGATTAGTAATGCATGTGTTAATAATTCAAGCGTTGGTTATGCAAATATTATATTTTATCTATTGTTTGGTATGGTGTATTGAATTATAATGCATTACATTATTTTGAAGAAAAATAGTTGCTTAAAAATGCCCTCCATATTTTCTAGCTTTAAGGGACTTTAAGGATAATTTTGTCTTTAATCATGCTAATGCATGCATTAAAGCCTTGGTATTACTAATGCCATGGTTTTCTATGCATTACTTATGCATAGGATAATCCTATGTATGATGTATAACTAATACAAGTATTAGTTATACACAAGTTAAAAAAATATACCAAAAAGGTATTAATGGTGCATAGAGCTAATGCTTGCATTATTTTTTCTAAGGGTTTTTCCTTCAATTTTTAGCTCGTAGCCCATTAATCCTAACCTAAAACAAAAATAAAAGCTACCTATACCCGGTTCAAGATAAACCCTTGGAAAAGAACCGTGGCCCAAAGAAAAACCAAGGGGGGAGTTGTTACACTACCTAAAAATAAAATAAAAAAATCTTTTTGTATTTTCTCTAGACTAATTTCCTTCAAGAAAATTGTCTAAAGGATCCGTCATGAAGAAGAGTCTCTATATTCCTTTTTTTTATTTCTTCGACTTAGTCCCTCAAGAACCCTGTCGAAAGAGATTCGTCGCTGGGACAAGTCACTTACTATTTTCACTTACCTAATGACTATTGTTCTAACACCAACACAATCAAAGCAAGACAAAACAACCAAAGAAAACAGTTAATTGTTACAATTACAAACATACAATGAAGTATCCCTATCCCCACCCCACACTTAAATTGAGGACATGTCCTCATGGCCAAGTAAATAAAAAGAAGGGAAAGGGAACTTCCCTGACTGCTCAATCCTAGTCGAAGATAGAGCCAGCGTTGACATTGCATGCCCGACCCAATGCACAGAGCTAACCCATAATGTGTTTTTCTGATTTCTTCTGCTGGGTGGCCATCTCATCAACACGAGTCCTTAGGTCAGTCATTGAGGTCCGTATGTCAGCTATCTCCTACTCCATGCAGTCTAACCGATGTCCCCGACAGGCCCTAGACAGGCATGTATCATCATTAGCATGTGGTTGAGCTGGCTGCTCATCACCTACAATCTCCTCAACATCAGCTACTTGTTGTTGTTCCTCCTCCTCCGTGTCATCACCATCATCAGAATCATGGCCAATCAATTCCTCGGCAGCTACCACTTCCTTTCCTGTGGTCACCCTTTCAGCCGTGAAAGGATGTACCATAGGAACTCGGCCATCTAAAGCAAGGTTGCTCGGTACATTGGCTTGAAGGCATAACCGGGTGACAAGAGACGGGTAGTATAACCCATATTGTTGAACCCGGACCCGCTGGAACATTTCATCGTGTATGACTCTGGCCACGTCAAATGGAGCATTATTCATGAAGCACCATATTAGGCACCCTCGGGGGATGTTCACCTCTGATATGTTCTTGGATGGTAGGAGTCTGCTATTAATAAAGTACAACCAACATTTGGCCTCAAACTTGAGGGCCGAGGAGTGGAGTTTATTCCCATACTTGTACCACTATAGAGTGGCTCCCGATTGACAGATGGTGTCAGTGAATGTGGACCAGGAAGTATGTTTGCCACTGTATGATTGGTATGCATCCACGTACCCCTGAGCTGGTGGAGGAAGCTTGTATAGAGTCCGGATAGTCTCCAAAGAAGCATTGACCGGTCTCTTGCGCACTGTGATCGTGTAGTCCTTATGTTCTAGGAGATTCACATAGAATTCCCTAAAAAGCATGACATTAGCCGTGATTGGCTCCTCAAAAAATATGTCCAAGTGCCTTCGCCTCAACTCGAATGGTATATTTGGGCAGGTAGTCCCCAGTGCATTGGGATCCATGGCCCGTTCCGACACAATTATTTTTGCCTCTTTTTTGTTAAACATGTCATGTGCCTAGGCGGACACGAACTTTTGACTATTGAAGGGCCTTGTATCAACCGACTTTCGAGGCCTTCCTCCAGTGTTGGCTGTAGCTGGGCGGCTGGAGAAGAAACCTGTTGCTTGGCGTTTGTGAGGAGCCATGGTACCTGCAATTAGTCCAACGTCAGTTCTATTCAATCGGGTGACCAAAACGTGGCTACTCAGACTTCACCACGGAATGGTCACAACACTTCCTCCAAAGAGGCATTTTAACAAACACATTGTGGACAATGGTTAATTTTAAGCTCCAACCACCCCTTCAACACCAGGAATACTACCACAATAACCCAATCAACACACCATACATCCACAATTTGTATGTTTTCAATTTTTTAGCCCAACCTCACTACTAACATATGTTTCTACCTAGAATAAGACTACATTCTACTATACAAAGTAAAAAGAAACTAAAAAACGAAATTAAAAAAAAAATACAAAAAATTAAAGAGAGGAACACATACCAGTAGAGGGAATAAGCAAAAGGGTAAAGATTGCGGAAGATAAGAAAGGTGGTGTTGTGTGTGGTAGGGTATGGAGGAGGAAAAATGGAGGGATAGGTGATGAAGAAGAAGAAGAAGAAGAGAGGGGTTAGGGTTTGTTAGTCGTGTGTTAGAGGAAGAGAGATTGGGGAAATTAGAATGGGTAGGGCGGGTAGGTTTTGAATTAATTGGGTAGGAGAAGGAAAAAAAAAGTCGGAACTTACCTGGACTAGTGCGGCCTTCGCGCTGTCATAGCGCGGGAATGCTAGTTTAATTGACATGAGGCAGAATGAAACCCGACTAGCGCAGGCTGCACACTAGTTGGTTAAATCTAAGGCATTAGTTTTTTTTTTGGTTTTAATACATGAAGTTACATACTACACTTAACAACACATTCTTGGGTTGCCTCCCATGCAGTGCCTGATTTAATGTCGCAGCACGATGCAAGTATTTGATCATCACTCCTCATTCGCGTACTTGGGTTCTTTCAAATTGATCACCACAATATCCCTTTTTTCTTCAGCTATTCCAAGGTAATGTTTCAACCTTTGCCCATTTACTGTGAACTTGTTTGCCCCATCTTCTGATTCGATCTCTACAGCTCCACTTGTGAACATTTGCACCACTCTGAATGGTCCTGACCATCGGGACTTTAACTTACCCGTAAATACTCTCAACCTTGAATTATACAATAATACCTTGTCACCGGGTTTGAAATTTCTGTCCACAATGTGCTTGTCAAGCAGCTTCTTCGTTCTTTCCTTGTAGAGCCTCATGCTTTCAAAGTCTTGATATCTAAATTCTTCCAGCTCATGCAACTCTGTCAGTCGATTTTGTCCAGCTGCATCGGGATCCATGTTCAATTGCTTTAGCTACCACCAAGCTCGATGTTCTAGCTCCACAGGTAGATGACAAGCCTCTCCAAATACCAACTTGTATGGTGAGACATCTATTGGTGTTTTGAATGCAGTTCTATAGGCCCAGAGTGCATCGTCAAGATTTTTCGCCCAATCAGTTCTTGTGGCGTTCACAGTCTTGGTTAACACACTTTTTATCTCTCTGTTGGACAGTTCAACCTGCCCACTAGTTTGCGAATGATAAGGGGTAGCCACCTTGTGGCATACATCATACTTTTCAAGCAATTTCTCGAAGGCTCTGTTACAGAAGTGAGTGCCTCCATCACTGATGATTGCTCTTGGTGTCCCAAATCGAGTGAATATATTCTTTTTCAAAAATCTTACCACCACTCTTGCATCATTAGTGGGCAACACTGCAGCTTCTACCCATTTAGACATGTAATCCACAGCAACAAGTATGTACTTATTGCCAAATGAGCTGATGAAGGGACCCATGAAGTCAATCCCCCAAACATCAAACACCTCTACCTCTTGAATCGGATTTATGGGCATCTTATGGCGACGGGAAATGTTCCCGGTCCGCTTACATTCATCACAGCCCTTCACCCATAGGTGTGCATCTCTAAACACTGTTGTCCAAAAGAATCCAGCCTCTAGCACTTTTGCAGCTATCCTGACTCCTCCAAAATGTCCTCCATATGTTGATGCATGACAAGCCTGCAAAATAGAAGATTGTTCTATCTCGGGGACACACCTCCAGATCATATTATCAACACATATTCTAAACAAATAAGGCTCGTCCCAATAATACATGCGGCAATCACGATAAAACTTTTTCTTTTGGACAGATGAAAGTCATAGGGAACAATACTGCAGGCCAGGTAATTTGCAAAGTCTGCATATCATGGCGCTTCCTCAAGACTAGCTGTGAGCAGCTGCTCGTCTGGAAAGGTTTCAAGAATCTCTTCGACCACGACTGATTTTTTAGCTCTTTCAAGTCGTGATAGACGATCAGCGACTTGATTTTCTGTGCCTTTACGGTCACGAATTTTGAGTTCAAATTCTTGCAACGACAATACCTAACGAATCAGGCGTGGCTTAGACTCCTTCTTCTTAATTAAGTACCTGAGAGCTGCATGGTCAGTTTATACAATTACCTTGGAGCCAATCAGATATGATCTGAACTTGTCAAAAGAAAAACCATCGCCAACATCTCTTTCTCTGTCACAGTGTAATTGAGTTATGCACCACTTAGCATTCTGCTTGCATAGCAAATCGGGTGCATCAGCTTATCCTTTCGCTGCTCCAAGACTGATCATATGGCATTGTCACTTGCATCACACATGAGCTTAAATGGTTGCTCCTAGTTGGGTGCAACAATGATGGATGCAGTCACCAACCTCTTCTTCAGTTCCTCAAATGCCAACCTACAATCATTAGAAAACACAAAGGGCTGATCCTTTTCAAGGAGTTTGCATAATGGGTTAGCAATTTTGGAAAAATCTTTTATGAATTACCGGTAGAACCCTGCGTGTCTAAGGAAACTTCTCACCACCTTGACTAAAGTGGGCGGTGGTAGCTTTTCAATCACGTCAACCTTAGCATGGTCGACCTCAATTCCTTTACTGGGACACTTGATGCCACAGGACTATCCCTTCTTGTACCATAAAATGGCACTTCTCCCAATTTAGCACTAAATTTGTCTCCACACATCTTTTAAGCAATCTTCTTAAGTTGTGAAGACAGTCTTCGAATGAATCTCCCACCATGGAGAAATTATCCATAAAGACCTCCATAATATCCTCCACCATGTCTGTGAAAATGGCTAACATGCACCGTTGAAATGTCGCTGGTGCATTGCAAAGCCCAACAGGCATTCTCCGAAAGGCAAAAATTCCATACAGACAAGTGAATGATGTTTTCTCTCTATCTTCGGGGGCTATTGATATCTGATTGTACTCCGAATATCCATCCATGAAACAGAAGTGTGATTGCCCAGCCAGCCTGTCCAACATTTAGTCAATGAAGGGCAAGGGAAAGTGGTCCTTCCGGATGGCTGTGTTCAATTTTTGGTAATCCATGCAAATATACCATCCCGTGACTGTATGAGTTGAGATAAACTCATTATTATCATTATGCACAACAGTCATTCCCCGCTTTTTCGGCACACATTGGACAGGGCTGACCCAATTGCTATCAGAGATAGGGGAAGATGATTCCCATATCTAACCATTTGATCACTTCCTTCTTTACTACCTCTTTCATGTTCGGGTTCAGCCTTCGTTGATGTTCTCTGGAAGGTTTGTACCTTCTTACAAGAGAATCTTATGCATACAGAAGGCTGGGCTGATTCCCATTATGTCTGCCATGGTCCAACCAATGGCAATCTTACTTTCCTGTAGTACCTGTAAGAGTTGTTCTACCTGCACATCTAGCAAACCGGATGATATAATAATAGGCAAAGTAGAATCAGGGCCTAAGAAAACATACCTGAGGTGATCTGGGAGTGGTTTCAGCTCCAGCTGGGGTGGTTCCTCTATTGATGGCTTTGCTGGAGGTGTAGCCCTTTTTTCTAACTCAAGGTACTCGAACTGCGGTTCCCTTGTCCAGAATCCTTGGCCTTCAAGTGCCATGACCCATTCAGCTAACCATTCACCATCCATCTCTTCTAAATTTGTCAGAAATGCTCTAATAGATCTTTAACAGTCAGGGTCACATCATCTTCTTGCAGGATCATATCTATTGCCTCCACTAGAGAGCAATTAGCATATTCATTGTGTCTCCTCTTAGATTGCTGAACATTGAATATGACTTCTTCATCATTCAGTCTCATTTTTATTTCCCCAGTCTCACAATCGATGAATGCTCTTCCAGTGGCCAAAAATGGTCTACCCAAAATGAGAGGTATCTCCTCATCTACATGAAAATCCAAAATAACAAAGTCTGCATGGAACACGAACTTCCCCACTTGCACCGACACATCATCAAGAATACCGGTTAGCCTTTTCACTGTGCAGTCAGCCAGCTGTAACAACATCAAAGTCAGTCTTGCTCTACCAATGCCTAGTTTGGTGTATACAACCAGCGGCATCATATTTATGATGGCTCCCAAATCACATAATGCCTTTGCAAAGGCATAACTCCCAATTGTGCATGGAGTAGTAAAGCTACCTAGGTCAGACATCTTTTGAGCCATCGGTCTTGTCACTACTGCACTGTAGGTCTCTGTCAGAGTTACAGTGGAAAGATCCTGAAAATCAAACTTCCGTAATATTAGATCCTTCATCATCTTTGCATAACCGGGCATCTCCCTCAAGGCATCCATCAAAGAAATATTCAACTGATTTCGCCGTGGGAAATTCATGTATTTCTAGTCGTGTGTGTACTGCTTGTTGGCTTCTCTCAGTTGGAGTTTTCTTTCACAAAAGGTGCCACCTGTTCTGCAGCTTGCTCATTCACCTTATCCTTACCTTTTTCATCATGACTCTACTCAACCACCACTTTAGTAAGTTCTATTGTTTCATCTACCTCTAATGGAACTGGAGTGGCTAGCGTACTCTCCTTGCTAGTTTGTATTATTTCCTACTCTCTGTCTAAGTCTCTCCCATTTCGGAGAATCACTGTCATCACTTGATTCGGGTTTTGCTCCTTGGGGTTGATGTTTGTGTCTGCAGGCAAGGTTCCCTGAGGGCGGTTGTTTAAAGCTATGGGAAGCTATCCCAGTTGCATTTCAATGTTCTTTATAGCTGAATCATGCACTGCCAACTTTTCTTGCACTTTATTATTTGTCCTAATGACTTGCTGAAGCGTACCTCTGATTTCCATCATGTTGTTATCTTGCTGCTGAGGAGGTGGTTGATATGTTAATTGTTGCTGATTTTGCTGTGGATAGCCCTGTGGTTTCTGATATGGTACTGGCACCATTTGGCCTTGAGGGTGCATACCCCCAGGCTGTGGCATGTTTGGCCTGTACTGCTGATTTTGTGGCGGTCTCCACTACTGTCCTCCTTGTCTCTGACCCCCAAAGTTGTTGACATAATTCATATCTTCTCTTGACCCTTGATTTTCACCTTTTCTGCTCCATGAACACACATAAGACTGATTAATACAAGGTGTACACAGTCCTCCATTTGTTATATCAACAATGTGCACCTGGTTTGTACCCATCTCATCAATGTTCTTTGTCAATATGCTCATCTGGGTCATGAGTGTGGCCATGTTCTCTGCATGCAAATTATTTGGGTCAAGAGGAACTGAATGCACTATGGGTTCCAGTGTTGTACCTCTAGTCATCCACCCCAAATTTTGTGACATCTTATCAAGAAGGATTTTGTACTCGGTAAATGTCTTACTCAAAAATGCACCTCCAGCTGAAGCATCCACATTTGCTTTTAAATTGTCAGCTAGCCCCATGTAGAATCTTTGGCTGAGCATGTGGTCTGGAATGCCATGGTGAGGACACTTCACTAGCATCCCTTTAAATCTTTCCCAAGTTTCTTGTAAGGACTCAGTCGGCTGCTGCTTATACTGCAATATTTCATTAATCTATCTTGCAATCTTGTTGGGTGGATAGAACTTATTCAGGAACTGCTTGACTAATTCCTCCCAGGTGACAATGGAATTGATAGGAAGAGAATTTATCCAAGTCTGAGCTTCCCCGATCACAGAGAATGGGAACAGTAACAACTTGATAGTTTCCGGGGTCACATTTGGCTGCCTTTCAGGTGTGTTTAAGGGTCTTCAATGTGTTATCCGGAGAGCAATCCTTTATTCTGCAGAAGATGCAGGATATTGTTGGTTATCTAGAAGGTCTCCGCTTGAATTGCGGGCACAACTATGGCAGTGACCAGGTTATCAGATATGGGCTGTGCCCAGTCATAAAGTGCAGCTTCGGGCATAAGAGGTGCCACTACTCTTATGTTGGGGTTTGCTGGCGGATCCCCAACGTTTCCAATGATGTTTTGTGCATCACCCATGTAAAATTCGAGCTGGTTTGGTTGTTGGGATCGTTGGGTTCTCTTGTTGGCACGGTTCAATGCCCTCAATGTTTTCTCGGGGTTTGAGAGTCCTAGCAGTTCTCCATTCCTCGAAGAATTTCTAGGCATACACATGTATTCCACAAGAGTTCAAACGTTAGAATTTCAATGAAAAGTTTGGGTATAGAGAAAACTGACTACACTAAGAATTTTTGTACTTCTTTCAATTGTAATTGATAACACTGTTAATTCCCCGGCAACAACTCCAAAATTTGATAACGCCAAACTATGACTTATAAAAAGACACGCGAACGTTGCAAATATAATCTGAGTAATTCTGGCCAGAGTCGAACCACATGGAATTAACCTATTAATTACTTTTGTCGGACTTACTAAATTCACAGAATCAATTTCCCCAAACTTTGTGATTAACAAGTGATGGTATTTCTAATACCTAAACACTGAAAATAATTAACAGCTGAAAAATAACTATGCTTGATGTGTAAATAATTAGAATAAGGTCTAAGGTAATGGTTTCCCCCGTTGTTGGCTTCCTTGGTTGTATATGTCTTATAACTGTGACTTAGTTGTCTCTATCAATCATGAACTCTCCAGCTATCATAAATCTTTCTCAAGCAATTATGATAATTTACTAGACGCACTCTCTCAAGCTACGCTAGCTAGGTTCACATTACAGTTCACTTAGATTGCACCCGAGGTATCATTATCTCTAACTCAACCTCTAAACCCTCGATTATAACTCTCGTCTATAGTCCGGGAGTGATGTTGTTCAAACAACTACCTATATATGCACTCTTTCTCAAGCAGATACATACTAAATAGGGACGGATAATTGAGGGGCCTTTCAATTAACTACAACCAAAACGTAGATGAACAAATAGAGATTAACAACCAATTCAAAACTATATTAATATAACAACCAAGTCATCCCCAAGCGGGTTTCACCAAAACCTTAGATTAAAATATTTAGCTACTCATAACAACGATAAAAACTACAAAAGAATTCATAGTCATTGATAGAAGAATAAAGTAGGGAGATAAAAATCGTTTTCCAAGTTGTCTCCTTGCCTCTCTTACTTCTTCTCAAAAAATCAAACTCCCTCTCTATTGGACTTGTTAAACCTTTTATAGTTTGTGTGGATTTGCTTGGACTTACGAATTTACCCTTTTTAAAACATTGTTCCCGCATCTGGACTAGAGCGGGCGCGCTAAGGCCGCGCTACTGCCCGCGCTAGTGGAGTTTCATTCTATTTGGGACTGCCGGACTAGCGCCTGCGCGCAAAGGCCGCGCTAGTGGGGTTTTCCACTTCCAAATGTGGTTCGCTCCTTTTTTCATCCATTAACTCCAATTTTTGCCCAGATCACCATCATAAGTCCTCATTTGATTATTGCACTCCTGTGAAACACCAAAGTCGCCATTAAAGCCAATTTTTTCATTATTTACACACTTACAATAGTAAAGCATCCTTACGTTAGAGCCTGAACATAGGCCAAACTATACAATTTAGCCTATTATCACCTAGTCAAAGCATCGACCACCACATTGGCCTTTCCCGAGTGATACAAGATGGTGATAACATAGTCTTTCCACAGCTCCAACCACCTTCTCTGCCTCAAATTTAGCTCCTTCTGCTTGAGCAAGTACTGCAGACTCTTGTGATCCGTGAACACCTCGCATGCCACGCCATACGGATAACGCCTCCAAATCTTTAACGCGTAAACAATGGCTGCTAACCCCAAATCATGAACCGAATAGTTCTTCTCATGAATCTTCAACTGCCGCGAAGCATAAGCAATGACCTTGCCATCCTGCATCAACATCGCACCGAGTCCAATACGAGATGCATCACAATAAACTGTATATGGCCCTGAACATGTGGGCAAAACCAACACTGCTGCCGTAGTCAAAGCTATTTTGAGCTTCTGAAGTAAATATCCCTGTCGGGTGGCATACCCAGAAGGTCTGAAGGAAATACCTCAGGGAACTCACGAACAACAGGCACATAATCAATAGAAGGAACCTCGGTACTAGAATCACGAACATATGCCAAATAGGCCAAACACCCATTTTTGACCATACGCCGAGCATTCACATAAGAGATAATACTTGTCACACCTCCTTTTTGCACGCCTTACCCCGAGGGATAAAATGCATAAGGGAGTTTTTCCACTTAAAGTGACATTATTCTAAATGAGATTATTTATTTATTTAGAGTCGCCACTTGGAATAAATTACGGTGTCCCAAGTCACCGATTTATTTAAATCCCAAATTGAGGAAATTTTCGACTTTCCAAATGAAGTCTGCATACCAGAAATTCTAAGTAAGAAATTCTGTTGACCCGAGGGAAGGTGTTAGGCACCCCCAGATCCCGTGGTTCTAGCACGGTCGCTTAAATTGTTGTAATGGATAAATATTTGATTTTAAAACATGTTATAACTTATGTGCTTTTATTAACATTAAACCGCTTTTATTATCATTTTTAATAGAATTGCAACGTCATGAAAACATGTCTCGAACCACGTCGCAATCAATGCACCCGTGGTTGTTGACACATTTCGACTCCGTTGAGATTTGGATTTGTGCCACATAAATGTGCACCCGAGCTTAGGAAGGTAAAATTGATTAAGGCACATCTTAAAGAGACTAACGTATTGTTATTTTGGAAAAAAGGCCGTGAAATTCATTAAACGGCCAATTCCGAAGTCTGTTCGCTTATTATGTCCTTTTAATTGAGGGCCCCGCGATTTGTAATTTATTTTTGGGCGAGGCACGCCTCATTTAATTTTAAAAGGATATCCTAAAGCGACTACATTTTCTATTTCGTTACGTCTCTAAAAATGAAAAGAAGAAACAACATCCTATATTATTTTCATGCTAGAGTTGTTATAGTTAAGTTGTGAACATGACTTGTTAAAGTTTGAAATGAACAAAATGGGCCTCCGTTTAATATTTACAGGCCCAGGCCCAGCGTGAATGATGCAAAATTGGGCCTGGGCCATCTTACTCTGATTTGAGCCCAACTACATGGTACTACCCACGTTCTAAATTTACCATATGGCAGAAATGAGATCGATGCTAAGGAAACCTGTTTTTTATGAGGCTAAATGAACAAATGGTTAACTAAAGAGCATGAACTACTGATTACTTAATCTTTAAAACTTGATATGCATTTTAAATAGGCTATAAATGAAACAAACTAGCGATGGCAGTATATGGATACTACATCATTGGTTTTTTTCTAACTAGCATACATGGGAATGAATCTGCAAACTTAGACTACTACCGATCAGTATTTATTTATACATTACAAACTACTCACATGATTCTAATGAGCTAATAACTAACATATATACAACTTAGAATATGAAAATACGACTAAGTGACTTCAAGCTTTAAGGCTTCATTTTATTCATGCTTCGAACTTCAGCTACATTGTGTACCAGTATAACAGATGTGTACCTGGTAGTTGGGAAAAGTAAAGAAAGAGATGAAGATCAATAGTGCAGTAGCACAAACACAGCACAACAATACAGCAACACAGATTCCAGCAACAACTAGAGCAACCAGTGAAACAATAGCAGATAGCCCAGTAGCAGATTGAAATCCCAGGAATAGATTAACCAAACACGAAAATTAAGACAACCAATAGCAATTCCAGGAAAACCAGACAACAACACCAAAAAAAAAAACCAACTGAAAGCCCAGTAACACCCAAGGTGCACTCTCAGTTAAATAAAAAATGAGACAAGTACAAGACAAGCAATGTTTCTCTTGTGAACACTCCAAACAAACTAAAACCTTGAGGTACTTAACTCTAAACTCACTTAGCTTTCTAAGATTTAAAGCTAGCTCTAATGTCACTCAATATCTCTGAAGCTTTTTAGGCAGAAACTTCCAGCTTTATCAGTTAAAAATCCAACCTGTACTCTTTCTATCTTTCTGGAGCTTTTTCTCTTAAATCTCCCTCCCCTTTTTCTAAGTCTTAAGAGGACCGATATATAGGCAGAAGAGAGCCTCTAAGCTCTGCAGGTTTAAAAACCTGCCCATACCCTTTGCATTCCCATGCCTAAGAGGCATTTCTTGATGGAAAACATTGTTCCCCACTATGTTTGTTTATATGATCAAGAGGGATGGGGGAGGGTTATTCTATTCTTTTAAACCCATCCCCTGAGGTTCTGCCACCCCACTCAGCATAAACTAATGGCCTATTAACAGGCCACTTGAGCAGGCCTGTACAGGGCATGTGACAGCCTTATTAACTTGTCCAAATTACCCCTTTAACCCCTTAGTAATTACTGTGATTAACCTAAGTTCAGAGCCTGAGTTCACTACTATATAATCTTATACTTAATCTTTGATTTCAGGCTTAATTTCTTAGATTCTACAGCTATACCAATCCTAAGTTTCAATCAAAAGGCAGAAGGGTGCAAATTCAAGAGGAGTGAGTAGGTCAGTTTGGTAAACCAAACCTGACCAACTCCAAACCAATTCAAACAAGTATTGTTATGACAAGCTAAGTTAAACTACTGAATCAAAGGAATATGAGTTCAAGAGGAAGCATACTGGCAATTTATCACTTGAGCAAACATGTTTCTTCTATGTTCTTTCAGCTTTCAAGTGAATTCTGTTGACGACGTTTATTTAATGGACTATACGAACTATACTAGATAGCATACAATCACTTAAACAAAGTGTAACAGGCAAGTTCTGGATTTCAGTGGTTTTAACAAGGAAACTAAAAAGGAGCTAAACTACTCTAATTCCTAAACAGATGGAAAACAAAACTCACAATAACAAGTAAACTAACAAACAAACAGAAAAGAAACGACCAAATAAAGGTCACATGGAGATGAACAGAAAATGAAGGAAAAGAAAAATGATAAAAATCAAATAACTTAACTAACATGCAAACACATACAATACATATAAGAAAAGAAGGAAGAAGGGACGACTTATCTTTTTAACGGGCTTCAAGAACAAACGACCCCTTGGACTAGTTTCGACCACTTTAGGTCGAACGGACATCAATCAGGGTGTTCTCGGTTGAGAACACCCAGATTAAGGTCTATTAGACCTTAACCTCCCATTGTTTTTAACAGAACTCCAAGGTTTTTGGATTTAGGGTTCGTATAGGTGATTTGGGATTCATGGTTTTCTGGGTAGATTTGAACCAAACCAGTGTTGGTTTGGTTACGAGGGATGTTAGGAGAGTGCTTGGTATCGATTCGGGAGGGTTTGGTGTAGGTCGAGTCTGGGCTCGAATCTTCAAATGAAAATTCGAGAAGGTGCAGTTTGATTCGAGGTTAGGGAGTAGGATATTTGGGTTTGGGGTGTGAAGGGATTTCTGTGGGGTGAAGATGGTGAACGGCGGCGTAGTTGATGCCGGGTTTACAGTGAAAGGATTTCATTGCGGCTAGGGTTTGGAGGGGGTTCCGTCTCTGAGGTTTGAGAGAGACGATGGTGAGGGGGGGTTGGCTATGGGGGTGTGGGGTGTGAGAGTGGTCTTATATACGAGGTAGAAGATGAGATCCTGGCCGTTGGATCAAGTTGGATTGATGGCCAGGATCTCTTTCCAGGGAGGGAACGATGTCGTCTCAATTAAATGAGACTTGGTTGGTCTCAAGGGTGAACGGGTCGGGTTAAATGGAAGGCTTGGGGCCGTTGGATGAGATAGGATGGACGGTTTAGATCAGACGCACCAAAGCGACGTCGTTTGGATTAAAAGGAGGCCTGATCTGGGCCATCCAGTTGATTTGATCAACGGCTCGAAATAGAGACGCCAATACGGCGTCGTTTGGAGGGCGTCTCTGAAAGATCTGGTCTTGGACCTGGTCTGGCATGGAATTGGGCCTGGTTTTGGTCTCAATTTCTGTAGCTCAAGTCCGAATCCTTTTCAATTTCAACCCTTTCCTTATTTCTTAATTAACCAAAATTCCTAAATAATTTACAAAATTAAATAAATAAAAATCACACAAATATTAATTACTACTCACAACCATTAACACACAAATAAAAAAAATAAAATCACACAATGACAAGACACGAAATGCATATTTTGTAATTTTCTTTTAACCAAATTATGGTTAATTAATTTCTAAAAATGCACAATTAACTCCTAAATGCATGCAACATATACTTTTGTATTTTTATTTAACTAAAACAAGGTGAGCATTTTACGGACCAAACAATTACCAAAACATCCCGTAAATTCTCAAAATTGTACTCGAAGGTAACTTGTTTTATTTTTCGATTTCTTTTGGAGTAGTTTCCGAGAAGCAAAAATCACGTGCTTGCAATACTACGGGTAGAATAATCAGGAGTCCCTCTCCACTCTAAATGAGGTAAACCCAGAAAGGCTATGTTCACAATCTTGGCATGACAGTCCAAGATAGCATGGTAAGGTGATAACCAGTCCATCCCCAATATGACATCAAAATCAACTATGTCCAGAAGTAATAAATCTACACGAGTCTTAAGACCCCCAATCACAACTATACACAAACGATGGACTCGATCTACCATAATAGAATCACCCATCAGTGTAGACACATATACAGGAGCACCCAAGGAATTACTAGGCATGACCAGATATAGTGCAAAATAAGATGACACATAGGAGTATGCATACCCCGAATTAAATAGGATTGAAGCATCTCTACTGCAAACTAGAACAATACCTGTGATAACTGCATTGGAAGCCTCAGCCTCAGGCCTGGCTGGAAGAGCACAATATCGGGGTTGGGCCCCACCACCCTGAACTATATCTCTGGGACGACCTGTTGCTGGCTGGCCTCCACCTCTAGCTGCCTGACCTCCACCTCTAGCACCTCTACCCACAGCCCTAGCTGGCGGAGCGGATAGTGAAACACCTGCTGCTTGAACCATAGCACAGGAACCCTGCTACTGCGACTGAATACCCAAGGACAAGCCCTCCAGATATGACCATAATCACCACACTCAAAGCATTCACCAGAGTGTTGCAACTAAGGAAACAGAGACTGACCCTGGCGACCTAAATAACCACCCCAAAAACTCTGGAGGGGTGGTGTACTGATAGGAGTTGGTGGTTCACTATAGGGTTGCTGATTAGAATACTACATGTGAGAACCACGGCCACTTGAAGGGTTGTGAGAAACCTGAAGTGTTGACTAAAAAGGCCTAAGAGGATGGCCTCTACCAGAGGAATCCCTGAATGACGAGGCCTTTTGTCAGACCCCTAACCACCTCCCCTACGATAGAACCATCTCAACTCTCCTGGCCACATTGGCCGCCTCCTGAAAAGAAATCTCACTCCTTGTCTCCTTAGCCATCTGAAGTCGAATTGCTGAATAAGTCCCTCAATAAACCTCCTTAACCTCTTTCTCTCTCTCTCGGTGGGAAGTATGATAAGAGCATGACGAGCCAAGTCGATGGATCTGGTCTCATATTGAGTAACTGTAATAGAACCCTATTGGAGACGCTCAAACTTCCTCCAATAGATCTCTCTTTGAGTGATAGGGAGAAACTTCTCGAGAAATAGCTGAGTAAACTACTCCCAAGTTAAAGCTGGTGATCCGGATGGTCTAGCGAAACAATAATCTCTCCACCAAGTCTTGGCGGATCCAGACAAGCGGAAAGTAGCAAATTTGACCCCATTGGTCTCCATTATCCCAATGTTCTTGAGAACCTCATAACAATTGTCTAGAAAATCCTAGGGATTCTCAGAAGATGCACCATTGAAAGTAGTAGTGAAGAGCTCGGTGAACCTATCCAATCTCTACAAAGCATCGACAGACATAGCTGCTCCATCACTGGCCTGAGCTACCACACCCGGCTAAACTGCTCCAACAAGCTAAGTTGCTGGAGTTTGAAATTGGGAGCCATCTGCTCCGGAGTGCAAGTAGCAGGAGTCTGGGCTTATCCTCCAGCCTGAGAGACGGCTAGTGCTACATGAAGCAAGGATTCCCGGGTGGCACTCTCCTTAAGGCCCACTAGACGGACCATAACATCCTGGAGTACTGAGGTAGCAATAAACCCCTCTAGGACCTTAGTTGGGCCCACCAGAACTGTCTGGGCCGGAACCTCATCATCAAAGTCAACTTGAGGCTCTGCCGCTGGTGTTGATGCTCTGGGCTGAGCTCTACCCCTACCTCGGCCTCTAGCACAGCCTCAGGCTCTGCCCCTTGTGGGAGCTGCTGCTGGGGGCTCGAGCTGCTGATCGGTGGATGAGGAAGTGCGTGTTCTCACCATCTATGAAAGAACAGAGTAGAAATTCAATTAGCATTGAGAAACAAAACCACACAACAAAAAAGAATAAATGTGAAGTTTTTCATAACTCTATAGCCTCTGGGATAAATACACACGTCTCTGTACCGATCCCTAAGACTCTACTAAGCTTGTCCATAAATTGTGAGACCTATGTAACCTAGAGCTCTGATACCAACTTGTCACGACCCACATTTCCCACCCTCGGGAGTCGTGATGGCACCTACTCGTGAAAGCTAGGCAAGCTGAGTATTATAGATTCACAAACTCTTTTGTTTAGCCCTTTTTAATAGTTTAAAACAACATACGATCTGGGGTGAAATATTAACAATGATTAAAGACAGGAGGAAGACAAAATCTGATAACTTAGCCAAAAACAATTACAACAATACCAAGTACACCTCTACCCGGAACTGGTGTCACAATATCATGGACCGTCTACGAATACTACAAACAATTATCTGGAAAGAAAGATAGAATCTGTCTCTGAAGTAAATGAAAACAGAATATAAAGATAGAAGAGAACGTCGGGGCCTACAGACGCCTGGAGGACTACCTCGGAATATATGATTGGACTGAAGGCAGCCTCCCAAAGCTACGGTCCAAAAGCTGCAGCTCCGGGATCTGCACACAGTGCAAAGTGTAGCATCAGCACAACCGACCCCATGTGTTGGTAAGTGCCTGGCCTAACCCCGGCGAAGTAGCGACGAGGCTAGACCGGACTACGAAAGTCAACATGTACAATCCTATATACATGTATACAATAAAAGGAAAAGAAATGCCAAAACTAAACAGTTAAAAAAAAGGAGGGAAACATGTTGTGGGGGAGTACAATTTGAATATAAAATTCATCATCGTAATTAAGAAACAGGGCACAACAATAATTATCAAAGAATAAGAATTCAATAGTTGCACGGCATCACCCTTCGTGCTTTTACTCTCGTTCTCACCCAAAGCAAATGAATAAAATGCATGGCATCACCCTTCGTGCTTTCCCTCTGTCACGACCCAAACCCCGATCGTGATGGCGCCCAACACATTGCTAGGCAAGCCCGACCATTATCCATTTACCATTCCAATTATTATCTCAAATATTCCAAATTAGAAAAAAAAAATCTCCTTTTTCCATAGTAATGATATGAGTGCGAAAAAACAAAATAACCGAAATAACAGCCCATCAAATTCTGGTGTCACAAGTCTGAGCCTCTACATACAACGGAATAATATCCTAAACAAGCCGAGTCTAAAGCAAAAGTAAAAGAGGTACGGGAAGGAGAGATCGGGTCCTGCAGACGCTGGCAGCTACCTCGATAACTTCGCAACTAGCTGAAACAACAACAGATATCAACTGCTCTCCTGGATCCTTGTATCTGCACACAAGGTGCAGGGAGTAGAGTGAGTACTCCAACTCAGCGAGTAATAGCAATAAATAATAACTGAAGGAAAGAAAACCTGTAAGAACACTAAGCAGTTCTATAAGTACAGTACAGGTATGGA
Organism: Nicotiana glauca; assembly: GCA_026770625.1. Lineage (NCBI taxonomy): Eukaryota > Viridiplantae > Streptophyta > Magnoliopsida > Solanales > Solanaceae > Nicotiana > Nicotiana glauca. Next base: position 118,707 of record MU719812.1, read on the forward strand.
CACTCAAAAAGGGGAAGAGTCCAGTATCAGTCTACTACTGTCCAACAGTTATCCAACACTGCTGCGGCGCGCAGCCCGATCCTTACTAATACTGCTGCGGCGTGCAGCCCGATCCAATA
>MU719812.1:129030-154844 GCA_026770625.1 Nicotiana glauca
AACTAGCCCAAATATTCGGATATAAACTCAGTCTCAGTCAATAAGTACAGTAAATCATCAATCGAGATGGACTAAGTCCGAATCCCCAGTCACAATGTCACCACGCTCATCACAAGACGCGTGTTTCGTCTCAACATAGCACCGTATAGTGCAAATACGGGGTTTCAAACCCTCAGTATATCATTTATGACTACTACTCACCTCGAACCGGCCAAAGTCCTAGCTCGCCTTGCGCTTTCCTCGCAAATCGACCTCCTCGGGGGCCAAATCTGATCAAAACCAATAAGAATACATCAAAATAGGCTAATGGATCATAACCCACTCGAAATGACTCGAAAAACACCCAAAAATACGAAGTTGCCAAAACCCGAGCCCCAGGCCCGCATCCCGAAAAATTACAAAATTTACATTTCCAGAATCCTCGTCTCGCCACGTACATACCAAGAAATCCCAATTCGGACAATAAATGGTCCCTCAAATCCCAATTTTTAAGATTTTTGCTCAAAGCCCTAATTTCTTGATTTTTAGCCATAAATTCATGAATTCCATGGGTGATTCTTGTACAAAAACATGTAATTAACTCATAAAACTTACCTCCAACGATTCAAAGTCGAAATCTTCTTACTTCCCATCCAAAAGCTCCCCAAATCGCTCAAAAATGGTGAAGAAATGAGCTGGGTCGCGGACCAAAATGTTTTTAACATTCTGTCTGGATCACTGTAGCTTACTCTACGCGATCGCGACCTCCTACCTCAGGTCGCGTATAACAAAAATCATTGGCCTCCAAAATGACTTACGCGATCGCGATACCTTGTCTGCGATCGCAGATAACAACCTCGGCCAACTACGCGATCGCATACCCATTCTTGCGATCGCGGAGAACAAAATGAAGCCTCCCCGAAAACCTTCTACGCGATCGCAGAAGGACTCCTGCGATCGCAGAGAACAAATCTGCTCTGCAATTTCTGCTGCATTTTTGCAGCCCAAACTTGCCCGTTAGCCATCCGAAATCACCCCGACGCCCCCGGGACCTCAACCAAAAACACAGATATGATCTATTACCTCATTCAAACTTGCTCGAATCAGAAAATCACTATCGTTAACATCAAAATCGTCCATTTTTATCAAATCAAAGCTTAAGTTTCTTAAAAACTTCTGAATTGCACATTCAGTCAAAAACGCGACCAAACGACGTCCGAATGACCTGAAAATTTGCAGACATATCCAAAATCACCTAACGAAGCTTCTGAAACTCTCGGAATTCGATTCCGACTCCCGGATCAAAATATCACCTATCAACCGGAATTCGCCAAATTTCCAACTTCGCCAATAGGCTAACTTCTTCACCGGACCTCCCAAATTACTTCCGATTGCGCTCCTAAGCCTTAAATCATCTTCTGGAGCTAACCGAACCATCAGAATTCAATTCCGAGCCCTCTAACTCATAAGTCAACATACGGTTGACTTTTCCAACTTAAGTCTTCTTAAAAGAGACTAAGTGTCTCATTTCCAACCAAACTCTATCCGAATTACTTCAAATTCACCAAACACATGTAATGAAACATATAGAAGCATAAGACGGGGAAAACAGGGCGGAAATACCTGAGACGACGGGTCGAGTCGTTACACCCTCACATGACTCTCATTTCATGGCACGGAATGACCCTTCGTGCTTTCCCTCACATGACTCTCATTTCATGGCACGGAATGACCCTTCGTGCAAATATAATCAAGTCAGAGCACGGAATGTCCCTTCGTGCCTAAACAGTCAAAACATAGCACGGAATTACCCTTCGTGCAAATATAATAAAAAATAGCACGGAATGACCCTTCATGAAAATATAATAAAAAATAGCACGGAATGACCCTTCGTGCAAATATAATCAAAAATAGCACGGAATGACCCTTCGTGCAAATATAATCAAAAATAGCACGGAATGACCCTTCGTGCGTTACACTCTTCCTCACCCAAACAGCGGTCACAACCAAACGGGCGAGAGAAAAATAGTCAATAATAAGAAATGTCCCGGCAAGGGAATAGCACAATTAACAACTAAATCCCGTCAAGGGAACAACATCATTAGGTTTCACATACCGGCAAGGGAAAATATTCAGTATATTTAACAATCCCGGCAAGGGATCAATCACAACTCCTTTCAATACTTTCATCTCTTACTCAATGGTAATTATGATTCGAGCCAATGCTCCAAAGTATTAATATTTCATGATTTATCCTCAAACTCTTCACATTATATAGTTATCATTTATTAGCTTAGAAGAGTTCCAAATTATCTCAAAAACAAGTACAAACAAGGACCCACGGTCATGCTAGACTCCGGTTTATAGACACTCATCACCACGCCAATACACCGCACTCGATCATTTAGCAAATAGAAATTTGTAATACTCTAACCCTATTCCCTCAAGCTAAAGTTAGATCAAACACTTACCTCGAACCGGTACAAAAATCACTATGAAACGATGCCCTTGCCACGAGTATCCGACTCCGAGTGGCCCAAATCTATTCAAACCAATTACATATTGTAAATAACATCACAAGTAACCAATTCCACTATTAAGATTAAAGCTAAGGCGCAAAAATAGGTAAAATAACCAAAATACCCCTCAGGCCAACCTCTCGAAATCGAATAATTTACACATTTTCAGAAACCTCGTACTCTCACGAGTCCAACCATATAAAAATCTCCCAAATTGAAGGTCAAATGCCCCCTCAAAACACAAGAGTTTAATCAATAAACTTTCACCCAATTTCTTCCATTTTTTTATTCTAAATTCGAAGTTAAAAGATGGATTTAACCACTAAATGATGGATTATAGCTAGAAAGGGTCATAGAAACGTAACCCAGTGATTTCCTCTTCAATTTCCACTCCAAATCGCCTTCTCCCGAGCTCCCAAATAATTTTTCAACTTTAGAAATTAAGCCTCGGAAAACCCTTATCATAACAGTTATTTCCGCTTTTGCGGTCCAGGGACCGCTTGTGCGGTCCCGCTTGTGCGGAAAATCAACCGCAGTTGCGGTTCAACTAAAGTCCCCAGGGACCGCTTGTGCGATCCAGGACCGCTTATGCGGTTACCACTTTTGCGGGCTCCCTTCCGCTTCTGCGGTCCAAGCCCATCTCGTCACTGACCGCTTATGCGACCACAATGCCGCATCTGCGGAATCGCTTATGCGGCTCCTTTTCCGCGGATGCGGAAACAACAGAAGCAGAAAAAATAGATTTTTCCAAAAAATGAGAAATGCAATCTGACACCTATCCAAAACTCACCCGAGCCCTCGGGGCTCCAACCCAAACATGCACACAACCTCAAAACATTCTACGGACTTGCTCGCACGATCAGACCGCCAAAATAACATCAAAATCAAAGAATAAAACCCCAAAACTCAAAATTTTCATTTCAAAGTTCATAACTTCCAACTTTGGCTATTTAGGTCCGAAACAAGTCAAACGACGTCCGATTTCGACCAAATTTCATAGAAAGAGCTTAACGCATATTTAAGACCTGTACCGGGCGTCAGAACCAAAATACGAGCCCGATACCTATATTTTCTAACTCATTTTTATTTGTATTTTTCCTTAATAATTTCATAAAATAATTTAACAGAAAAATTCTTTTACCGGGGTTCTGGACCTCGGATTTCGACTCCGGACACATCCCCGAGTCCCATAATTTTCTATGGACCTTCCGGAACCGTCAAATCACGGATCTGGGTCCGTTTACCAAAAATATTGACCAAAGTCAACTATATCAATATTAATATCAAAATTCTTCAAATTTTTCACATAATTCACATATTTTAACATAAAAACTTTCTGGCTTCGCGTCCGGACTGCGCACGCAAATCGAGATAACCACCATCGAGGTTTCCAAAGCCTCAGAAGTACGGAAAAAGGGAGAAATACGGTGATGACCCTTTGGGTCGTCACAATGGCTAACTATTATAAACCTGGTTGAAGCGGAACAACATAGCTGATTCTCGAATAAATTATTATCGTCATTTGAATTAGGATTTACGATATCTATAAATGAATTATCTAGTATTAACTCTTTAAGGTTATAATGTAAAATTTTAATGTAGAAAAAGGTGCTAAGCACCTCTCAAAGCACGCATGAACACTGTTGGTTATAAGATAGTGGATTGAGGAGGAAACGTTTATATTAATATGTCTCTTATTTTTGTGCTGTTGTATTTTATCACATAATTTTTTTAGTTGTTAATTCTTATCATTAAGCTCATTAGTCCTTGTTGTTGAGTGAGAGTCTAAAAGGAAAATTTCATAAATTAAACTTGAAAATTGAAGATAAGTGGTGGTAACAGTAATGCACTTAGGTCCAAGAATTTAGGTATTGCAAAAATTGTTTTCTTTACCAATATAATCTAATCAAGTTTAGTTATTCCCCACTGCTAGTATGCTTCTGGACCAGCGTTTAATATATCATCGTGATTGTGGACACGTTCGCGTGACATAATTACGATTCTAAAAATCAATTGGGGGTATGCGTTCACGCAACTCCAATCAAATTTTCTCAATAACAAAAATAGTTTTTCATAGGCTACTAATTTAATTTAGTTTATATAGTTTGAGGTGTGCCATCTACAATTTAATCATACATAGCCCTAGTGTTAATTTCATAACTTAGATATAAAAATGACAAATGTTCGTAGTTTGCTTTAGGCGCATTTAATATACTATTGTTATTGTGGACACATCCGCGTGACATTGCGATTTCTAAAAACAAAACCGGAGTATGCGTTCACGCAACTTTGGCCAAACTTTCTTAATAAAAATAAAGCGTTATTAATTGTGGACATGTTCGCGTGACATGATTTTTTATGCGCCAAACAAACGGGTGCATGTACACGTAACCCGTTACAAGATAATCTTCTTAATTAAAAAGAGGTGAAAGGTAAATGCACATAGGTTCTAAAATAAGTAATAGACAATTTAATAAACCAAGTATGATAAAAGAGACTGTGCTAGAATCATGGAACTTAGGAATGCCTAACACCTTCTCCTGGGTTAACAAATTTCCTTACCCAGATTTCTGTGTTCGCAAACCGTAAATAGAGTCAACTTCCTCGATTTGGAATTCTGAACCGGTGACTTGGGACACCATAAATTATCTTAAGTGGTGACTCTGATTTTAATAAAATAATCCCTTTTCGATTGTCACTTAAATTGAAAAAACTCCCTTATACCCCTTCCGAGGGTGTGAAGAAAGAGGTGTGACAACTCTGGCGACTCCGCTGGGGATAAGAACCCACAACTTCTGGTTCAGGGTTCGAGAATTCGAGCTTGTTAATATGATCTATTCTTGGCTTAATTATTTGTTGATATTACTGTATTTGTGGACGTAATGTGCTAATTGCCGCTTATTTACCACTTTAATATTATTTGAGTTGTATTAAACTTTCTTCTTACGCCTCCCTTCTGTCTAAAAAATGGTGCATACGTTCGCGTGGCCTACTTTTTCTATTAGAAGTTATACCAAATAGAATGAGGCTCGGTTACCAACAAGGCCGGGCGGACTTTCGTGCTCCCAGTACATTGCCCCCTTTTTGGCTCAGTTTGTTCGCTTGGGTAAACCAGGTTCTAGAACACAACCCCAGGTTTAAACTTAGAATAATGTAACCTCATTTCGGATCCCTAGTAGGAATGATTATTTTCATCACGTGCATTTGACCTTGGGGACTCAACACAGGGGTTGGGTCCGTCTAGGACAGGTGAAACAACCGACCATCCTGATATATCCTACGTGCTATAAGAATATTTATTTGTTTCGGCTTGTATGTTAACTGGCTAAGAAAAGAAAATCAAGAGAAAAACTATGAGTGACGTAGGATAGAGCATTCATCCGGTTCTGAAAATTTCGATATTTGAAAATGTCTCGAACTCTGCCAAATTTTTTGAAAAAAAAGAAAAAAAGGGAAAATGTATTTCAAGAAAAAAAAAAGAGTGAGTCAATATCATGTTTTTCCAATTATATTAAAAATGGCGAACTACGCGGGTCTGATTCTTATCGGATGTGAGATACGTAGGCAAACCTCATCGGTTCCGGCCCACAATTTTTAAAAAAAAATCCAAAAAATATAGTCTTTCTTTTAGACCCAAATACAAAAATATTTTATTTTAATCTCTCTCAAAATCCAAAAATAAATTCATTCACCTTTCGAAAATTGAAAAGAAAACTTAAGATTCAAAAATATTGTCTTTAGAAGTTTTTCTTTCATAAATTCAAAATAAAAGTCCAAAAATCCAAAAATATTTCCTTTCTTCTGTAGAATTTTTTCTTTCGAAATTCCAGAAAAAAAAAGAGCCGAAATTCAAAAAAAAATATATTTTATTTCTTATTTAGAAGTCTTTCCTTTCAAAAACTTTTAAAAAAAAAATCAAAATCCAAAAATATTTGTTTTTTTCTTTTTAAGTCTTTATTTCGAAAAGTCCAAAATCTAAAAAAAGAGTTAGTTTATCTACTTTATTCCTAATCTTCACGAACTATGCAAGATCTGATTCATGTTCCCACATGATACGTAGTCAACCCACATCAGGTTCGATCAACTAAAAATAAAAACAAGTGAACAAAAAGAAAAAAAAAAGAAAAAATGATGATAATAATAAGGACTGCCTAAGTCCATTCTAACGTGTCTTTTTGTTTTGAATTGTGAAGAAAGTTTGAGGTGGTCGGTGAGGGTTCGACAAGAGTCTGTTGTGTTTGAGGAAAATAGAATATTGTAACATCAAATGACCAAAATGTGTCAAGCATGGACCAATGGCCAAGGACAGCCTTGTCGTGAGTCGGAGTTTGCTACCCAACAAGAACAGTACCACTTTCCTGAGTACCACTCGTACCTATTTGATCTTCGTGCAAAGATTGAGAAGCCTGCCCGAGAGATGGCGTAGGAAGATATGACCCAAAGAGTGAAAAGCTTAGAACAACGATTGAAAAACATGCAAGGGTTGGCAGTTCAGAACAGTACTGCCTTCAAGGATCTATGTATATTCTCTAATGTCCACTTGCCACTTGGTTTCAAGATCCCCAAATTTGAAAAGTAAGATGGACATGGAGACCCCATAGCGCACCTGAAAAGGTATTGCAATCAACTAAGAGGTGCGGGAAGAAATGAAGAATTGCTAATAGCTTATTTTGGGGAAAGCCTTACGGGTGTAGCCTCCAAATGGTTTATGGATCAAGACACATCTCGCTGGTACATCTGGGATGACATGGTACAAGCCTTTGCCAAACAGTTCCAATACAACATTGACATTGCCCCTAACCGCAATTCCCTATAAAACCTGAAGAAGAAACCAAGTGAAAGTTTCAGGGAATATGCAGTTAAATGGAGATAGCAAGCAGCTAGATTTAAGCCACCCATGGATGACCACGAGCTAATCATTGTCTTTCTTCAGGCTCAAGAGCCAGATTATTTTTCAAAACATGATATCCGCTGTGGGTAAATCCTTCTCGAAAGCAATCAAAATGGGGGAAATGGTTGAGAATGGTCTCAAGATAGGCAAAATTATAAGCCAACCAGTTCTCAAAGCCGCAACTCAGGTTGTCCAAATTGAATCTGGTGACACGAATAAGAAGGATAAAGAAACCATGATGAAAACAGAGTCGGTTAGAGGTCCCAAGAGAACATCTCGAAGGCATGAGCAGCCTCATTAGGTTTCCCATGACTCCCCGGAGCACTACTATCCACTTTAGACCTCACAATACTTTGTTGCTCCACCTTAGTATGCTGCCTAGCCACCAAATCACCCAAGAAGGCGATCACGAGCATCACAAAATCTCCACCAGCCCCCACAAAATTTTCAAGTGCCCTACAACCCATCCAAGCCAGGGGTATAGAAGGGAACAAAGGTTGAAAGATAATTTTAATCCAATAGAAGAGTCCTATGAAAGCTTATTTGAGAATTTAAAGCATTATGACATGATTTCACCCATTCCTCCAAATCATGTAGACCCACGTGTAAGAAGCTTTGACCCTTCTAAAAGGTGAGAATACCATTCTAATGCCTAGGGGCACAATGTTGAAAGTTGTCGGCTTGAAAAGAGCAATAGAAAGGATGATCCAGGAAAAACTGATTGTGATCCAAGACAATGACACCAAGAATATCGTGCAGAATCATTTACCTGCACATGATGATGCACACTTTGTAGGGATAATGCCTGGTGACACGGAGTATGAGAATCCTCTCCGGAGCTTGACGACTAAAATTGGAGAAGGCCATGGTGATTCTGATGAGCAAATTTGTGGCTATATGTCAAGCTTAGAAATTGAAAAGTCATTCTCTCCTTACTAGGAAGGAATCTTGGTAGCTTGTTTTGATGTTTTTCTACTATCTGGGTAATTTCAGGGTTGTTATCCAAATTTTATTTGTTTTATTGAGTCAAACCCTTCTATGCATAAATTCTGTTTGTGTGAGTCTTCTCTGTCTGTTTTGTTGCTATTTTCATTATCCGGGTTATTTTAGGGTTGTTACTCGAATTTTAGGTTGTTTGTCTTGTTGTCAAACCCTTTCATCCTTTACTAAATAAAATACAGTTTTTCCTTTTGTGTAATTATGTTCTTAGTTCTTTTCTCGCTAGTTCTAATGATATTACATGCATGCGGAAATTTTGGCTAGATCTTAAAAACTGATTTAATCTGGAATTGGATAACTGAAAAAAAAAATACTTTTGAGGATAAATAAAGAGTTGATATACTTTGGAATTATGGTCGAGTAAAATTCATCTTCAAATCATTGTGAAGTTTGGGCTTGAGGATATTTAATTGAAGTTTGTTGGAAAGTTTGACGCTAAAGGATGGAAAGTGTTTTGTGGCCACGAAACACCAAGAAGACAGGCATGTTCATCAATGATGTGATCACGACAGGATATTATGTTTGGCGTTCTCGAGGTTGGGAGGCCCTTTTTCTGCTACCCAAGCACTTTATACCCTTTGTCACCCCTTTGAGCATGTGTTCTTTTCTTTGATCACCCTCTTTTGGAATGAAGTTTAGCGAAAAAAATGAAATAACAATAAAAGTCTATGCCCCAAGAGTACAAACTAGGGCATCTCTTTGAAAGTTCAAGTGAAAAAAAAAAGAAACAAAAAAAAAGAAAAGAAAAGTCCATTTCCCAAGAGTATAAATTGGGGCAATTCTTAGAAAGGTCAAGTGAAAAAAAATAAGAAAAAAAAGTCAAAGGTCCATGCCCCCAGAAAATAAAAGCTGGGGCAATTTGTTTTGAAAAAAAAAGGAAGAAAAAGAAAAAAAGAGATACTGAAAGAAAGATGAAAAATAGTTTAGGTCAGATGTTTGAACGACGTTCGACCTGATTCCTTAAAAAAGGATATGTAGGGAGCCTCACGGTTCGTTCCAACCAAATAAGAATTCAAAAAAAAAAATCCCCAATAGCTGAAACTGGGGCAAAGATTTTATTTCATTTTTTAAAGAGTCGATTTCAAGAGTTGTAAGTCTACAACCCCATCATTTTGAGCCTTCATGCCGACCCTTCTTTCCAACCCTATCAAAAAACCTTCCCAATAAGACCTCCCGATAAGCCTTCAAGAATGTCAAGAGACGCATGCAATGAGCAACAGTTGTCACACGACATAGAACACTATCAAGTTGCTCACAAAAGAAAGAGAAAAATAAATAGAAAAAAATGAGAGAGTCTTACTAGTGAAAATCTCCACGGGCATTGTAAGGCGACGGTAAGCAGAGATGAATAAATGAGAGAGACTTGTTGATGAAAATCCCTCGGGGCACCACTAGTCGAAAGAGAGTCATGAAGCTGATGAAAAGGATTGGCACGAACAAGCTCGATTTCAAGGTCATAAGAATGGTAAAACGGAAGATTTGGTCAGTTTGATAGATCGACTGTTAAGTCCAAAATGCATGTCATGATCATTAAGGCTAGTTATTGAAGAAAAAAAATTCTTCCTTCTATCCTTCCGATAGGGGAATTTCTTGTTAATACTTGTTTTTTGCATCATTATGTCCTTCACTCTGAGTTAATCCTTGTCAAAACAAGTAAGAAAAGAGTTCAAAATCTGCTACCAGCTTTTCAGTTGCATAAAGTAAATTTGGCCAGCACACTCAGTTGTTACTGTCAACATGCCTTGAGGATTCATACAAATGCTTCCCCAAAAGACTCCTGTCACCCTACTTGGCGCAAACAAAGATACTTGTGATTCTCTCTGATAAACAAATTGCTCAAAAGTAGGAAGTCATTCAAGATATCAGTAAAGGTCACCTAAGCAAAGACCTCATGTTGGGGTAAGGCTGTTTGTGCTACAAATATAAATGGTACTGGGTGTGAAACAATCAGAGTTGGTGCAGAACAAAAGTCTCTTTAGACCGACTTAAGCCGATCGAGCGAAAGCCAAGCTGCTCAAGACTCAAGGCCACAAACCGACCACCATTTCCAAAACTGACTAATTTTTCTTTGTATGAAACAGGAACAAAGCAGTGCAAGGAAAGTGGTTCAAAAAAAAGAAAAAAATAACCAAAAAAAAAAAAGAAGACAAAGAAAAGAAGAGAAGAGCCGACAAAGGGAAGTTTCTCAAATCTTTGCCTTTATTTGTCTTGCTATTGTGCATTAAATCTTGCCATTGATCTTCCTATTTTTTCCTCCTAGGATAAAAAATCTTAGTCTGATGAATTTTTCTCCCAGTAAAAATCTTAGTCTGATGAATTTTTCTCCTAAGATAGAAGACCTAGTCTGATGAATTTTCTCCTAGGATCAAAATCTTAGTCTGGTGAATTTTTCTCCTAAGATAGAAGACCTAGTCTGATGAACTTTCTCCTAGGATAGAAATCTTAGTCTAATGAATCTTTCTCCTAAGATACCAAAAAAAAGACATAGTCTGATGAATTTTCTCCTTGGATAAACGTCTTAGTTTGATGAATCTTTTTCCTAAGATAAGAAACCTAGTTTGATGAATTTTTTCCTAGGATAAACGTCTTAGTCTGATAAATTTTATCCTAAGATAGAAGACCTAGTCTGATCAACTTTCTCCTATGATAAAAATTATAGTCTGATGAATTTTCTCCCAGGATAAACGTCTTAGTCTGATGAATTGTTCTCCTAAGATAGAAGACCTAGTTTTTGATGAACTTTTTCTCCTAGGATCAAAATCTTAGTCTGATGAATCTTTCTCTTAAGATAGAATACCTAGTCTGACAAACTTTTTCCTATAATAGAAATCTTAGTCTGATAAATCTTTCTCCTAAGATAGAAAACCTAGTCTAATAAATTTTCTCCTAGGATAAACGTCTTAGTCGAATGAATTTTTCTCCTAAGATACCAAAAAAATAAAGAGAAAAAAGGACCTAGTCTGATGAATTTTCTCCTAGGATAAACGTTCTTAGTCTGATGAATATTTCTCCTAAGATAGAAAACCTAGTCTGGCGAAGTTTCTCCTAGGATAATTTGTAAAAAAGGGAAGTCTGGATTTTTAAAACAAATGGGATTTAATTATAAAGTTTTTCAGCACCTTCCTGGATAATGGGGTGCAATTTTAAGTTTTCAGGACCCTCATAGACAACGAGATTTAGCATAAGTTTTACCTTTACGAAATAGAATTTGGCTTTCAAATTTTCACTCTTAAGATGAGATTTAATTTTAGTTTTCAGGACCCTCATGGATAATGGAATTTAATTTTAAAGTTTTTCAGGACCCTCCTGGATAATGGATGTAGTTTTAAGTTTTCAGGACCCTTAGAGACAATGAGATTTAGCGTAAGTTTTACCTTTAGGAAATAGAATTTGGCTTTCAAATTTTCACTCTTAAGATGAGATTTAATATTAGTTTTCAGGACCCTCCTGGATAATGGGATTTAGCTTTTAAATTCTTAGAGCTTTTTGGTACCATGATTCGATTAACACTCACAGATGTTTCCGATATCAAACTGGGGCAGAGAAATTTCTTTTGTTTTATCTGTTTTGTTGTAATCAAGTTCAAAGGCAAGTTTCAAGAAAAGCAGTGCAAGTGTTGGAAATCAGGCGCCCACCTGGAGAGCAAGGGAGAACAACACGAGTTTTAAGGATAGAAAGCAGTTCGGGGTCAAGCAATCAGGCACCCATTTGGGGAAACAAGGAAAGATAATTCAAAGGAAAAGCAATCACAAGATGATGTAGTTAAAGTTCAGTAATCAGGAGCCCACCTGAAGAACAAAGGGAGAAGCGATTCAAGTGTTGGAAGTCAGGAGCCCACCTGAAGAACAAAGAGAAGCAGTTCAAGTTTCAAGGAAAAACAGTTCAAGTTTAGCAATCAAGCACCTATCTGGAGAACAAGAAGAAGGCAGTCCAAGTTTCGAAGGAAGATAGTTCGAGTTTGGAAATCAGGTGCCTACCTAGAGAATAAGGGAATTCACTTTAGAACGCAATTCAAATCAGCAACAAAGAAGCTCGCGGCAAGAATGCGAGTCAACAGTCCGAGGTGATCAATAGAAGCTAGTCATGATCTAGAATTAAAAAAGAAAAAGAAAAAAGAGAACGGCAAGAAGTGAATCCAAATGCATAAGTTGATAAAAGATGTGAGTTGCTCAAGACATGACTGAAGTCACAAGCACAATGTGTCCGGTCTTGATCCGAAGAAAAATAAACTAGCACCTGCAACTAGTAAGCATCAAAGTTCAAATCTAAAGTCTGCATGAAGAACCATTCAAGACTCAAGATCAAACTTCAGAAGACTCATAGATAGGAACCTTGTAACTCATAGATGATAGGCTTAGTTAGTCTTTTTAATTTTTGATTTTGATGAAATAATAGGACCGCAGACCGAGACCTCGATGGAACGGCACCTCAATCGCCTCTCCACCTTGGTACTCCATCATCTCATTCACTTTTGAACTACACGTAGCCTGATTCCTTTATAGCTAAGGATATGTAGGCATCTCAGATACCAGGGCTCGGTCACATTCCCCTTTTCTTTTAGTTTTAGTCTCTCCGAATAAGAGTCGGGTCAAAAAACCTGTTTATTCATTCTTTGTCTGAAAACTCTTCACGTTTCCAGTCAAAGAGTGGCAGCTGTAGACATATGATTTTTGACCTTCCCCAAGTTTTTTTATATTTTAGCACGTAAATATTTAATTTAGGCATAATATTTCAACTCATTTTTACTTTATTTTATTACAAAAAGACAAAAATTATAAAAAAATAATTTCATTAATGTTTTTTAGTCATTTTTAATCTTGTAAAATACCAAAAATAGTTTTATTTTAACGGTCAGTCTTATTTTCATAGTTATTTTACTTAGGTAAGATTAATTAATAAATGAGGTCGTATTTTTAATCTCGTTCGCGGGGAAAGATTAAAACTTGGGCTCGAGCAACCCATTTTTAGGCCTAATTTTCGGACCTAGCCCATTTCCTGAGTCCAATACCCTTAACACCATTCTTAAAACCCGAGGGACCTAATACACAAAAGACCTAGTGTAACGACCCGACCAGCCGTTTTGAGCCCTAGCATGTCGTTCAGCAATCTGAGGCCATGAGCAGCTTCATTTCAGTATTGTGACTTGTATGTGTTGTCAGAATTGAATTTCGGAAACACCAGAGTTGATTTGGAAGGAGAATTCTTATTTTCGAAGCTTAAAGTTGAAAGAATGAACTAGGATTGGAATTTTGAGTAAACGACCTCAGAATCGGGATCTGAAGGTTCCAGCAGGTTCGTATGATGATTTTGAACTTGGGCGTATGCCCGGTTCGGGTTTGGATAACCCGGTAGTGCTTTGGCGCCAATTGAGGAAGTTAGCATTTTTAGAAGAAATTTCATAAATTTGGCTTGAAATGCATTTCAGTGTTATCGATGTCCGTTTGAGATTTCGGGATTGCGAATAGCTCCGTGTGGTGATTCTAGAGTTGGGGGCGTGATCGGAAGGAAATTCGGAGGTCCGCAGGTCATTTTGATGTTATTTGGCTAAAGATAGAAAATTGAAGGTTTTGAGGAGTTTGACTGGAAGTGGACTTTTTTATATCGGGGTCGGAATCCGATTTCGAAAGTTGGAGTAGGTCCGTAATGTCGAATATGACATGTGTGCAAAATTTGAGGTCAATTCGATGTGATTTGATGGGTTTAAACATCGAAAGTAGAAGTTTGAAATTCTAAAGTTCATAAAGCTTGGATTGGAGGTCGATTCGTGGTTTTAGCATTGTTTGATGTGATTTAAGGCCTCAAGAAAGTCCGTAATGTGTTTTGGGACTGGTTGGTGTGATTGGTTGGGGTCCCGGAGGCCTCGGGTGGATTCCGGGTGGTTAACGGATCGAAAATGGAATTTTGGAAGGTTGAGGTTTGTTGGTTGCTGTCATAACCGCATCTGCGGTTTCTGGACCGCAGATGCGGGGCCACAAATGTGGCACTTCAACCGCAGAAGTAGTTTTGGGCCAGAAGAGAAGGGACCACAGATGCGGTCATATTTCCGCAGATGCGGGACCGCACCTGAGGTAGAGGGGTCGCAGAAGCGGAAGAGGGGCAACTGGAGAGGACCGCAGATGTGGTCAATGTTACGCAGAAGCGGGACAGCATATGCGGAAGGGTGTGTCGCAGAAGTGAAAAGAGGCAGCCTAAGGAGGACTGCATATGCAGCATTTTAACCGCACGTGCGGAACCGCAGAAGCGGTCAAGGGACCGCAGGTGCGGAAATAGCTGAGGCAGTGATGTCTTTTAAAATTCGGGGTTGGGTTCATTTCAACCCCATTTTCTTCCATTGGAGCCGATGGGGAGAAACTTTGAGGTGCCATTTTCGTCACTCGTCTTGAGGTAAGTAATTTATGCTAGCTTTGAGTTAAATAGAAAGTTTGTACATGGATTTAGGCAAGGAAAGTATGGAAAAATTAAGGTTTTGGTGGAAAACCTAGAAATTTACATTTCTTGGAATTTGACCACGATATTGAGTATGGAATTTCGTGGAAATACATCTTCGCGGCGCCCGGGTGATAAGAATACCGCGAACTATGGGCCTCCGCTAAGATCAACTCTCAAATCCCCTCGACATTGGGCTCACAAACTCGCCCCTGCAACCTCAAAACACCATCATCATCTAAGGTCACCTTCGTGGCACCTCCATGCTGCACCGTGTCTCTTTGGACACATAAATAGGGATCATCAAACTGCCGATCACGGATACACTCCAATAATAAAGAACGAGCGACCATGCAAGCTAACACTGTGCTAGGCTCAGAAATGTCTAACCTCATCAGCCGATTGGCCAAAGCCTGAATATCCAAGGTGAGCGGTCTCTGACTGACCAGAACATAAGCAAGACTACCCATGCTGGCGGACTTCCTACGCAATGCATCGGCCACCACATTGGCTCTCCCCAGGTGGTACAAAATAGTAACATAATAGTCTTTCAACAACTCCAACTACCTCCTCTACCTCAAATTCAACTCCTTTTGCTTAAACAAGTACTGAAGGCTCTTGTGATCCGTGTACACCTCGCACGTCACACCATATAAGTAATGCCTCTAAATCTTCAAAGCATGAACAATGGCTGCCAACTCTAGATCATGGACCGGATAATTTTTCTCGTGGATCATCAATTGCCTCGAAGCATAAGCTATGACTCTGCCATCCTATTTTAATACCGCACCAAGCCTAATACGGGAAGCATCACAATAAACTGTATAAGGCCCTGAACCTATGGGAAAAACCAATATCGGTGCCGTAGTTAGAGCTGTCTTGAGCTTCTGAAAGCTCTTCTCACACTTGTCTAACCATCTGAACTGGGCACCCTTCTGGGTCAATCTGGTCATCGAGGCTGCTATAGATAAAAACCCCTCCACGAACCGTCATTAATAACCTGCTAACCCCAAGAAACTCCGAATCTCGGTCGCTGAAGCTGGTCGAGGCCAATTCTTGACTGCCTCAATCTTCTTCGAGTCTACCTGAATACCTCTGCAGATATGACATGACCCATAAATGCAACTGAACTCAACCAGAACTCGCACTTCGAGAACTTAGCATAGAACTGACTATCCTTCAAAGTCTGAAGAACCACTCTGAGGTGCTGCTCGTGCTCCTCCTGGCTGCGGGAGTACACCAGAATATCATCAATAAAAACTATCACGAACAAGTCCAAGTAAGGCATGAACACTCGGTTCATCAACTCTATAAATGCTGCTGGGGCATTGTTCAACCCAAATGACATGACCAAAAACTCAAAATGCCCATGCTGAGTGCGGAATGCTGACCTAGGGACATCAGATGCCCTAATCCTTAACAGATGGTAACTAGATCTCAAGTCTATCTTTGAATACACCTTTGCGCCCTGAAGCTGGTCAAACAAATCATCAATCCTCAGCAGTGGATACTTGTTATTTATCGTCACCTTATCCAACTGCCGGTAATCAATGCACATCCTCATCGATCCATCCTTTTTCTTCACAAATAACACCGGCGCACCCCAAGGAGAAACGCTAGGCCTGATAAAACCCTTCTCTAGCAAATCTTGCAACTGGTCCTTTAACTCCTTCAACTTTGGCGGGGCCATGCGATACGGCGGAATAGAAATGGACTGCGTGCCTGGGGTCCCTTTCCACTCCAATCGGGGCAAGTCTGGCAAAGCCAAGGTCACGGTCTTGGCGGGGACAAACAATTCACCCCTAATATGACATCGAAATCCACCATGTCTAAGAGCAACAAATCAACACGGGTCTCAAGACCCTCAAACACTACCATACATGAACGATAGACTCGATCGACCACTATAGAATCACCCACCGGTGTAGATACATAAACAGGAACACTCAAATCATCGCTAGGCATAACCAGGTATAGTGCAAAGTAGGATGACACATATGAATACATAGACCCAGGGTCAAATAGTACTTAGGCATCTCTATCACAAATCAGAATAGTACCTGTAATGTCTGCATCTGAAGACTCAGCCTGTGGCCTGGCTGCTAGCTGGCCTCTACCTCTGGCGGTCTGAGCTCCACCTCTATGACCTCTACCTCCACCTCTATGACCTCTGACTGGCTGGGCAGGCTGAGGAACCTCTGGTGCCCCAATTCGAGTGCGAGATCTCTGATACTGAGAGCTGCTCGAAGCTCTAGGGCAAAATCTGACAATATGCCTCGAATCACAACAAGCATGGCAAAACCTCGTCTGCTGCGACTGAGCACCCCTCAACCTCGGGCAAACCCTCCTGTTTTGACTATACTCACCACACTCATAACATCTACACGAATGCTGTAGCTAAAGGAACTGAGGCTGACCCTGTCGACCTGAATGACCACCTGAAGTACCATGAGTGACATGGGGAGCTGACTGAAAAGGCCTGAGAGGATGGCCCCTACCATAAGAACCTCTACCTCCTGACGAGGTACCACTGAATCTACCTGCATGACGGGGCCTCTTATCCGACCCATGACTACCTCCATGTAGCAGAGCTATCTCAACTCTACAGCCCATATTGTCCGCCTCCTGATAAGTGATCTCACTCCCGACCTGAGCCAGTATACCCGGCTGACCTGCCACCACTGGCGGAACCACTGGAAGCAAACCCGCTCAAAGAACACCCTCTATAAGGCCTGCTAATCGGACTAGAGCGTCCTCAAGAACTAGGGTGGCAATGAACCCCTCTGGGACCTGAGTTGGTCCCACCGGGACTGCTAGGGCTGGCACCTCCTCCTCCAAATCAACCTGAGGCTCCGCCACTGGAGCTGCTGCGCGGTAGAAGAGGAAGCACGTGCTCTCGCCATCTGCGGAGGAACAAAATAGAAATTCAATCGGTACTTGAGAAATAGAACCGCACGACAAGAAAGAACAAATATGAAACTTTCCTAACTTTTTAGCCTCTGGGATAAATACAGAATTCTCCGTACCGATCCCTCACACTCTATCGAGTTTGTCCGTGAGTAGCGAGACCTATGTAACCTAGTGCTCTGATGCCAACTTGTCACGACCCGGATTTTCCACCCTCGGGAGTCATGATGGCGCCTACTAATAGGAGCTAGGCAAGCCAATTATTTATTACCTATTTTAACGAACTACGACAATATTAGAAATAATGAAACATTTAATAATAAAGCGGAAGTCTCAAACATAGTTAACTAAAAGAAATGCGGAATCTTAACAAATCCTCTACCCAAGACTGGTGTCACAATACTCATGAACATCTAGAGAATACTAAATACAAGGTTTGAATGAAACATAAACTGTCTGCTTCGGTACAAATGATAACAAACTGAATAAAATAGAAAGGACTCCGGGCATGCGCACATCAACAAGGCTACCTCGAATGTCCCTGGACTGGAAGCTCACTCCCAGAATGCTACTGCTACTCAAATACTGCTCCAACACCTGGATCTGTGCAAAAAGATGCACAGAGTGCAGCATCAGCACAACCGACCCCATGTGCTGGTAAGTACCTGGCCTAACCCCGGCGAAGTAGTGACGAGGCTAGATCAGACTACCACATAAACCTGTGTAGATATATATACAAGTACAACAAAATAATAGCGGAAAGTAAACAATTAAAACTGGGAGGGAAACATGCTTATGGGGTAGCAGATAAAACGAAATATCAAGAATAACAAGGAAACTACATCTGATTTCTTCTAACACAGAACATAGAATAAGGGTAAACAAACTACTTTCACTTGTTTCAATTTCCTCTCGTTGCAGGCGTGCAACTCGATCCCATTTCTCGAAATATCACGTGGTAGGCGTACCACTCGCTCCCATTTCATAATATCACGTGGTAGGCATACCACTCGCTCCCATTTTATAATATCACATGGTAGGCGTATCACTCGCTCCCATTTCATAATATATAAGTGGTCGGCGTGCCACACGATCACATTTCTTTCAACACAATACACAAAATAATCCTGGCAAGGGAACAAGATAATTTAATGAACTATCCCGGCAAGGGAGATCTAGCTATGACCAAACTTATTCAATTTCTACTTAACATATTTAAATCAATGCTCAGTCTTAACAATTACCGGCTCAGTGTTTAAAGATTTCCAACCAAGTCCTTATAAACAACAATTAAGAATTCGATAATTTAGAAATTCAGGACTCAAGGTCATGCTCAACACCAATGTATAGATACTTGTCACCATGCCTATACACCGTACTCGACAAATAGCAATTAGCAAATAAGACTCTACTCCTATTCCCTCAAGCCAAAGTTAGACCAAACACTTACCTCGGTCTAAAGAATAGTAATCAACTCTCTAATACCGCCTTTTCTCTACAATCCGACTCCGAAACAATGGTATCTAGGCATAATTAATTCAATAATATCAATTAGGTCTCAACAACATAATCCCATAGCCTAGAAATGAGTTTTCTAACATTCTTCCAAAAATATCAAAATTCGACATCGGGCCCACATGGTCCAAACACGATGCTCGGACCAAAACCTAGTCACCCATAACCACACGAGTTCAAATATATAATTTGATTTAAGATTCGACCCCAAATTGAGGTTGAATCACCCAAAATTTTCAAAACCCTAACTCTACCCAAAACCCTTAATTTTTACATTGATTTCATGATTTAGGCTTAGAAACTTGCTAATTAATGAAGAAAAAGTGAAGGAAATGAGTGGGGAATTACTTACCCAAGTGGTCTTGAAAAAGGGGAGCTTCAATGGAGTCCTAAGTCTTGATGTAGAAGGGAGCTTGTGAGAAAAAGTGAAGAAATCCCGTAATGAAATGTTTTATTTTTAAAAAATCACTGGAGCACTTTGCTCTATGCGTTCACGACACAGTGTCTCTTTCACGAAGAGGGGGACAGGTCAAGGCACCGCGTTCGCGTGGTGCTAATCGCGAACGCGTAAAAGAAAGGGGCTGGGGGCTGGGATTGGCTTGTATGCGAACGCGAGAGAGGACTCGCGAACGCGTTGAAGGGGAAGCCTGGGCATCGCGAACGCGTGGACATGTCCGCGAATGCGAAGAAGGAAGGCAACTAAAGCTATGCGAATGCGTGGCCTAGACGCGAACACGAAGAAGAAGTTTGCTGTGCAAAAATTGTAGAATATCTGCCAACTTTCCTAAGTTCAAAACACCCCGAACCACCTCCAAAATTCACCCGAGCCCTCGGGGATCCAAACCAAACACACACACTAACTCAACAACATCCTACGAACTTACTCGATTGATCAAATCGCTAAAATAACATAAAAATCAATGAATCAAGCCTCAAATCATCATTTTTCATCCTAAGTTCATAAACTTCCAACTTTAGATATTTAGGTCCGAAACACGTCAAACGACGTCCGATTTCGACCAAATTTCACAGAAAGCGCTTAACACATATTTAAGACCTGTATCGGGCGTCGGAACTAAAATACGAGCTCGATACCATCACTTTTTGATCGAATTTCATATTAATTTTCCTTAAACATTTTCAGAAAATAATTTCATGGAAAAATTTATTCCTTGGGCCTGGGACCTCGGAATTCGATTCCGGGTATACGCCCGAGTTCCATATTTTCTACGAACCCTCCGGGACCATCAAATCACGGGTCCGGGTCCGTTTACAAAAAATATTGGCCGAAGTCAACTTTAATCATATTAATATCAAAATTCATCATTTTTCACACAGAATTCATATTTAAGCCTTCCGGCTACATGCTCGGATTGCGCACGCAAATCGAGGCAAATAAAAGTGAGTTTTTCAAGGCCTCGGAACAGAACGAATGGGAAAACAGGTGATGACCCTTTGGGTCGTCACATCAACCATTTGAAAGCATAAAGCTACAGTGATTCCTTATTTAATCCATTGTATATATTAGGTAAAAATACTATTAACATGAAGGGTAATGAGTAAACTATGAACATATTTGGTAATCAAGTTTCATATATGGTATAGGAATGAAAAAGTCTCAATAAAAATTGAATCAAACGGAAAATCGACTCAAATCTAAGAAAGAAATTAACATATTTTTGGTGATTTTGGTTGTTAATTTTAGAAATCGAGAAAATTTTATTTAATTTTAGTTTAAGTAAAAATAATCGCAAAAATCGAACCAAATCCACTATATAAATGTCTATTTAAATATTATATATATATATATATATATATATATATATATATATATATATATATATATATATATATAAAGTTTTTAAAAGTTAAGATACATTATTTTTTTTTGCACTTTTGGTTTGTAGACTAGTTCTTTGGTAAATAGCAACTTTTATTAATGAGTAGTTGGCTTGTTAGCTTTTGCTAGAATATAATTAATGAAGTATGTGTCTGACGATGTATGTAACATATTTTTAAAAAAATCGACAAAAAAGGACAATAATCGAACAGCTGAAAAATTGACTAAATTATTTTGGTTTGGTTTCAATATTTATAAAACTGACCTAATTGATTTAATTTTTTTTAAAGAAAAATTGACCCAAATCAAACCATGAATACTTCTAGGTATAGTAAAGCAAGCACACACGTGTTCATACCCCTACCAATAGAATCCTAAGCCAAACTTTTTGTCATTTTTGTTCGTTATTTTTTTTATTCATGAAAGAGTTTGAATGGATACTGAATATTCACTTTTGAGGCGACGCAACCAGGGAAAAATATAAGTATGGTTGGAGTTCTCTTAGCAATTTAGTTACTTGGTTACACACTAAAAACGTAATACTAAATACAATATACTGTATTTGTTCTCCTAACTATAAGCACAAAATTAAAATAAACCCCAAATTAAAAATGTTTGATTAAATTTGAATTTACAGACAATCCTATTTAAGTGCATTAATAAAATATAATTCTAACTTTAATGTTCAATAGATATGGTTTTATCAATATGGTAACAGGATACACTGAGTGATTTTTCATGTGTCCGTACTCTATCCTGCAAAACGTTTTTTTATTAATGCAATTTTCCGTTTAAGCAAAAAAAGTCTTTCATGTGTCCATTATTTTTTTTTTTTGGCCCAGGTAGAGAATACAATATATTTGTCTATTATTGGCATATTTTTTGCCGGTAAATGATCATTGTACTCTAATATATATTAGGGCTACACACTTTGAACTTTTCTCTTTTCTTTCATTTTTTTCTTTTCCTTTCCCAATTCGCTCAAAAGCTCTCTAGGGTTCCAATTGGAGTCTATTTTTTAAAACTTACATGGGGCATACATTATGGTTTTAAAGTCCCAAAGCTAAATTTTGCCTATAAGATACGGTAAAAATGGCATGTAGTAGCTACTAATTAAAGGAGTTTTTAATTTTATCCACTAATTATAATGCTCAGCAAAAGTAGCCACTGCTAATAGGAAAAAGATAGTTTTACCCTTTCTTCTATTCTTATATTCCCAAACCCTTGTTTTATTCATTCAGAAGAGGGAAAATTGAGAGCGAATATTTCAGGGCTTTCGTGTGATCTCATCATCTGTATCATCCTCGCATGCAAACGAGCTGCAGTTAATCTTTCTCCCTCTTCATCTTCTCTGCATCGAACATTGAACTGGTAATTTTTTTTTCTTTTTGTGACGACCCGACCCATCGTCTCAGGTATTACCGCCCCGTTTTTCCCATTTTCAGCTTCTTTATGCTTCATTATCTGTATCTTGTGTAATCAGGTTGATTTGCAATGGTTTTGATAAGAAATGAGGCACTTAGTCTCTTTTAAGAAGGCTTAAGTTGGAAAAGTCAACCAGATGTTGACTTATGAGTTAGAGGGCTCAGATGTGAATTTCGATAGTTCGGTTAGCTCCGGGATCGTAACTTTGGGAGTGCATTCGGAATTGAATTTGGAGGTCCGGTATAGAATTAGGCTTGAATTGGCGAAGTTGGAATTTTGGTGAATTCCGGTTGATAGGTGAGATTTTGATCCAAGGGTCGGAATGGAATTCCGAGAGTTGCTGTAGCTTCATTAGGTGATTTTGGATATGTGTGCAAAATTTCAGGTCATTCGGACGTCGTTTGGTCGGGTTTTTGATCGAAGGTGAGTTTCGGAAGAATTTGATAAACTTAGGCTTGAATCCGTGGTGAATTGATGATTTTTGTGTTGTTTGATGTTTTTGATGATTGGAACAAGTTCGTATGATGTTTTGGGGTAGGTTGGTGCTTTTGGTTGAGGTCCTGGGGGCCTCGCGGTGATTTCGGATAGCTAATGGAGAGTTTTGGGAAGTTGAGGAGTTGCAGATTTTGCACAGCAGTTGCAGACCAATTTGGTCATCGCGTTCACGAGGCTTGGCCGCGTTCGCGTAGCTTTGAGGTCCCTGGTCTTCGCGTTCGCGGTTGGGACCCCGCGTTCGCGTAGATGAAGTTTGGGGGGGGGGGGCCCTGGTCTTTGTGCATCACGTTTGTGGTCTATTGGACGCGTTCGCATAGTTGGGCCAAACGAAGCATCGCGTTCGCGGGATGATCTTCGCGTTCGCGAGGAGTAAAGTGACCCAGTGGACTTTTGGCCATCGCGTTCGCGAAGAAGGAAACGTCACCTGGGGCAGAATGTTTAAAAACATTTCATCCGCGAGTTGGGGTTCATTTTCCACCATTTTTGAGCGAGCTTGGGAGACTTTGACGAGATTTTGAAGGGTTTTGACTGGGAATCAATTAGAGGTAAGTCCCATGGCCTAGAAACATCATCTAATTATGATTTCAACATTTAAATTCATGGATATTTGGTTAAAAAGTGAAGAACTAGGGTTTTGAATGAGAATTTATGATTTGAGGGGTCAAATGGACTCTGATTCTTGTGAATTTGATATGTACGGACTCGTGGCGAGACAAGGAATCCGGTAATATGAGTTTTGTAATTTTTTGAGAAGTGGGCCCGGGGCTCGGGTTTTGCTAGTTTCGAGATTTTTGCTATTTTTCGATTATTTTCGATTGGGTATTGTTCCATTGGTATATTGTGATGCATTCGCTCTGATTTTGATTATATTCGACGTGCGTGGAGGCCGATTTGAAGGGCAAAGGCGTCGCGAGGTAGAGATTTCACCGGTTCGAGGTGAGTAATACTTGTAAATGATATCCTGAGGGTTTGAAACCCCGGATTTGCACATCATAGTACTGTATTGAGGTGACTTGCACGTCGAATATGAGCGTGGGGTAGAGCACCGTTGGGGATTGTGACTTGGTCCATCCCGGTTGTTGATTTTACCGTGTATTTGACTGAAACTACTTGTTATCATCATACTATGGGCTGATTGCCATGTTTGGGCTTTGTGCCAACTATGTGAATCCTTCGGGGATTGATATTACTATTATAGCATATCTTGCATATCAATTGGTCTCAGTCCAAGGATTTAAATACTGTTTTGCAAACTCAGCCGTACTTCTAAGTTTTGAAAACTCAATTGATATTCTAAATGATATTTCGGACTGAGAACTACTGTTTTACAAATTCTTAAGGGGCTTATATTGACCTCTGGACTGATTATGGGTGGCTCGAGCTATGCGCTGCAGCAGTGACTTGAAACAGTGGTAACAATGACACTATGTGATGTGACTGGAAACAGTGGTAACAATGGCACTGTGGGATATGAATTGGTCAGGTAACAATGACTGACCAGGATTTTATTGATGCCACGAGATGGCTTGTTATTACGCTTGGGCTGTACGAGCCCCTCCGGAGTCTGTACACACCCCGAGTGAGCGCCGTCGACGATAAATGAATATGGGTGGCTCGGGTTTGCGCGTCGTAGTGGGTACTGTAATGTACCATCATATGCATTGCATTGCACTCATGCATTTGTTCCTATTTGTACTGGTTGTCATGATATACAGCACACTCATTTCATTGGCATCCATGCTACTTCTTGCACTGTTTACCGGATACTTGGGTGTTATTTGTTGATGGAGTGTTGTGCCGGAGGGGCTGAATTACATGCTGACTGCACTATTTGTGTCGCGTGCATTTGCTTAAACTATTGAGAAGGAACATTTTCAAAAGAGGTTTTAACTGAGCCTAGATGTTTTCCAAAGGATTTCATGGTTTTACTGTTTTTCTCAAAAGGGTTGTACTGTTCTATATACCATAATGGAGTGCCTTACGTGATTTCTTGCTTTCAGCTATTATTTACTTTTATTACTCATTGAGTTGTAGGTATACTATTGTAGCTGAGCAAGATGACCGCGGTCGTTCGCGGCATTGGACCTTATCCTTTGATTCCAGAATTTTACTTTGTATATTATTATTGGCCCACTAGTCGTGTTCAGTCTTCTTTAGATGCTCGTGAATTGTGACACCCCGATTTGGGCTGCATTTAGGTTTTTGCTTCCGCTAATTATTAATAATAAATCATATTTAGACTGATTATTTATGTTTAATTATTGTTGAAAAGGCTATTTAAGAATGGTTGGCTGGCCTTGTCTTCACGAGAGGCGCCATCACGACCGAAGCGGGGTTTGGGTCGTGACAAGTTGGTATCAGAGCCTAGATTATTAGTCTCACAAGTCATGAGAAGGTTTAGTTGAGTCTCGCGGATCGGTATAGAGACGTCTGTATTTATCATCGAGAGGCTGCAGAACCTTTAGGAAAACTTGCCATTCTTGGAACTCTTATCGCGCGTATTTGATTCAGCTTGGAATATAACTCTTGAAATTCCCTCTACACGTCTGTATGCACACTTGAGAATTCAGTATTATATGTGCCTTGATGGCTTGTGATTCCCCGATCGAGGGGCGAGAGGTAATCCTTGTGAGTATGTTGGGCCAGTCTGGAGGACTTGAGGCCGGATCTTTGCCTATGGCTTGAGCATCGAGGTGCTGATTGTGTGAGCAAGTGTTTTGGACTTATATATTCGACACTGTCGCTATTAGCTAGAACGACGGTTGTATATCCATGTGATAAGTATGTTAGTACTGCGAGGTGTATCTATATGACTTGG
>MU719816.1:0-12915 GCA_026770625.1 Nicotiana glauca
CATAAAAACACACTTAAAAACTCACCTTAGGTGTGCAATTTGATGCCTTGGTCGAGTTGGGGTGTAGAGAAAACCTTAACCTTGAGAGATATCTCAAAATCTCTTATTTTCGGTCTTTAGAGGTATTAAAAACCTTCCAGGTGCGCGAACTTGCGCATAGTTCGCGTGTTGTTCGCGCGTTGGGGGCAGAATACTTAGCAAAAATGTGCGAACTCGCGAGTTCGCGCAAAGTTCATGCACTGTTCGCGCGAGTGACACCTGACCAGTAAAATGGTCATAACGTTCTGTATACACCTCCAAATGACGAACGGTTTGTGCGTTGGAAACTAGACTCAAAGGGATTTAATTTGATAGGTTGTTCCTCACACAATGCCTTATATAACTGTAGATATGATCGTTCAAAGTGAGGTCTTGTGCGCACTCATTTACAAATTTCGTCTAATATGCAATTTTCTAACTTGGCTTAGACTTAGGCCTCTCCATAGACCCCAAATCACTTATAATAAGACTTATACACTTATTAGCATATCCAATTGATATCCATAATATCATAAATCCTTATTTGCACACGAAATAAAATAATTTAGCCTACCTTGGTACGACAAAATCTTAAATTACTCGGAAAATATTTCCGGGGCCTTACAGTATGGATGGGAAGGGTTGCCTTTCATATTTGTCATTTGTGAGGGATGTTGGAGCCGAGACTCCTAGCATTGATTCTGTCCCAGTTGTGAGGGAGTTTCCTGATGTATTTCCTGCAGACCTGCCGGGCATGCCACCAGATAAGGATATTTATTTTGGTATTAACTTGGTGCCGGGCACTCAGCCCATTTCCATTTTGTCATATCGTATGGCACCAGCGGAGTTGAAAGAATTTAAGGATCAGCTTCAGGAACTTCTAGATAAGGGGTTCATTCGGCCTAGTGTGTCACTGTGGGGTGCACCGATTTTGTTTGTGAAGAATAAGGATGGAACCATGAGAATGTGCATTGACTACAGGCAATTGAACAAAGTAACAGTGAAGAACAGGTATCCCCTGCCTTGCATTAATGATTTGTTTGACCAGCTTCAGGAAGCGAGGGTGTTCTCCAAGATTGATCTCCGTTCGGGCTATCACCAGTTGAAGATCAGGGATTCAGATATTATTAAGACTGCTTTCAGGACTAGATATGGGCACTATGAGTTTCTTATTATGTCTTTTGGTCTGACTAATGCCCCAGCAGCATTCATGCATTTGATGAATAGTGTATTTCGGCCTTATCTGGATTTATTCGTTATTGTTTTTATTGATGATATTCTGGTGTACTCGCGTAGCCAGGAGGAGCACGCACATCATTTGTGAGTTGTATTGCAGAGATTGAGGGAGGAGAAGCTTTATGCAAATTTCTCCAAGTGTGAGTTCTGGCTCAGTTCAATGGCTTTCTTGGGGCATGTGGTGTCTAGCGAAGGTATTCAGGTCGACCCGAAGAAGATAGAGGCGGTTTAGAGTTGGCCTATTCCGACCTCAGCCACAGAGATTCATAGTTTCCTTGGTTTGGCCGGTTATTATCGTCGATTTGTTTAGGGATTTTCCTCTAGTGCATCGACCTTGACCAAGTTGACTCAGAAGGTGCTCCATTTGTATGGTCGGATGAGTGTAAGGAGAGCTTTCAGAAGCTCAAGACAGCTTTGACCACAGCTCTAGTATTGGTTTTGCCATCAGCCTCATGTTCTTACACTATATATTGTAATGCTTTGAGTGTAGGGATCGGATGTGTATTGATGCAGGAGGGTAGAGTGATTGCTTATGCTTCTCATCAGTTGAAGCCCCACGAGAAGAACTACACTGTACATGATTTAGAGTTGGCTGCTATAATTCATGTTTTGAAGATTTGGAGGCACTACTTGTATGGTGTATCTTGTGAGGTATTCACCGATCATCGTAGTCTTCAGCATTTGTTCAAGCAAAAGGATCTTAATTTGAGGCAGCGGAGGTGGCTAGAGTTACTTAAGGATTATGATATTACCATTTTATACCACCCGGGGAAGGCCAATGTAGTGGCCGATGCTTTGAGCCGAAAGGCAATTAGTATGGGGAGTTTGGCGTATATTCCAGTTGGGGAGAGGCCCTTTGCAGTTGATGTTCAGGCCTTGGCCATTTGGTTGGTGAGACTAGATATTTTGGAGCCCAGTCGGGTGTTGGCTTGTGTGGTTTCTCGGTCTTCCTTATATGATCGCATCAAAGAGTGCTAGTATAATGACCCGCATTTGCTTGTCCTTAAGGACAGGGTCCAGCATGATGATGCTAGAGACGTGACCATTGGTAAGGATGGTTTGTTGAGGATGCAGGGCCGGATTTGTGTGCACAATGTGGATGGACTTCGGGAGTTGATATTGGAGGCCCCCCATAGCTCGCGATATTCCATTTATCCGGGTACCGCGAAGATGTATCAGGATTTGAGGCAGCACTATTGGTGGAGGAGAATAAAGAAAGACATTGTAGGATTTCTGGCTCGGTGTCTCAACTATCAGCAGATGAAATATGAGCATCAGAGACCGGGTGGCGTACTTCAGCGGATGATTATTCCCGAGTGGAAGTGGGAGAGGATCATTATAGATTTTGTGAGTGGTCTTCCTCAGACTTTGAAGAAGTTCGATTCGATTTGGGTGATTGTGGATCAGCTAACCAAGTTCGCGCACTTCATTCCGGTATGTACTACCTATTCTTCGGAGCGGCTGGCAGGGATCTTTATCTGAGAGATTATTCGATTGCATGGTGTTCCAGTGTCTATTATCTCAGATAGAGGTACTCAGTTTACTTCTCAAATCTGGAGGACATTTCAGCGAGAGTTGGGTACGCAGGTAGAGTTGAGCACAACATTTCATCCTCAGATGGACGGGCAGTCCGAGCGTACTATTCAGATATTGGAGGACATGTTGCGTGCCTGTGTTATTGATTTTGGAGGTTCTTGGGATGAGTTTTTGCCACTTGCAGAGTTTGCCTACAACAACAGTTATCAGACGAGCATTCATATGGCTCCGTATGAGGCGTTCTATGGGAGGCGGTGTAGATCTCCAGTTGGTTGGTTCGAGCTCGGCGAGTCTAGGCTATTGGGGACAGAGTTGGTTCAGGATGCCTTAGAGAAGATGAAGTTGATTCAGGAGAGGTTTCGTACAGTACAGTCGCGTCAGAAGAGTTGTGCGGACCGAAAGGTTCGAGATGTGTCTTATATGATTGGTGAGAAAGTCTTGCTGAAGGTTTCACCCATGAAGGGTGTTATGCCGTTTGGAAAGAAGTGGAAGTTGAGACCGCGGTTTATTGGGCCTTTTGAGGTACTTAGGAGGATTGGAGAGGTGGCTTATGAGTTTTCCTTGCCACCTAGCTTGCCAGGCGTGCATCCAGTATTTCATTTTTCTATGCTCCGAAAGTATGTTGGGGACCCGTCCCATATATTGTACTTCAGCACTGTTCAGTTGGATGATGATTTGACCTATGATGTGGAGCCGGTGGCTATTTTGGGTCATCAGGTTTGGAAGTTGAGATCAAAGGATATAGCTTCGGTGAAAGTGCAGTGGAGAGGTCGGCCCATGGAGGAGGCTACTTGGGAGACCGAGCGGGAGATGCAGAGCAGATATCCGCACCTATTTGAAGCTTCAGGTATGCTTGTTGACCCGCTCGAGAGTGAGCGTTTGTTTTAGTTGGGGAGGATGTGATGACCCAACCCATCGTCACATGAGATATCGCTTCATTTTCCCCATTTTCAGCTTCTTTATGCTTCATTATCCATATCTTATGTGATCGAATTTGTTCGGAGAGGTTTCGGTAGGAAATGAGACACTTAGTCTCTTTAAGGAAGGTTTGGTTTGGAAAAGTCAACCGGATGTTGACCTATGAGTTACAGGGCTCGGATGTGATTTCCGGAGTTTCGGTTAACTTCGGGGGATGATTTGTGACTTAGGAGTGCGATCGGAATTGATTTTGGAGGTCCGGTGTAGAATTAGGCTTGAATTGGTGAAGTTAGTATTTTGGCGAATTCCGGTTGATAGGTGAGATTTTGATCCGAGGGTCGTAATGGAATTCCGAGAGTTTCTGTAGCTTTGTTAGGTGATTTGGGATGTGTGTGCAAAATTTCAGGTCATTCGGAGGTTTGGTTGAGTTTTTATCAAATGCGTGTTTCGAAAGTTTTAGAAGAACTTAGGCTTGAATCCGATGTAATTTGATGGTTTTGGTGTTGTTTGTGGTGTTTTTACGATTGTAGCAAGTTCTAATGAAGTTTTAGGATGGTTTGGCACTTTTAGTTGAGATCCCGGGGGCCTCGGGGTGATTTCGGATGGTCAATCGGACCAATTTCGGCCTTTGAAAGTTGCAGGTTTTTCCAGCTATTTGTTGCATAGAATTTACCCTTCGCATTCGCGTAAAGGGTCATGCATTCGTGGAGAAGGAATTTGGGAAGCAGGTGAATTACTCTTCGTGTGTGCATATGTACAGTCGCGTTCGCGTATTGGCCTATGAGGAAGCTTCGCATTCGCGGGGTGGGGACCGCATTCACGAAGGGCATTTTCGGGCAGATGGAATTTGAGCATTGCGAACGCGAGATAGCCCTCGCGTTCGCATAGAGGAAAAGGTCACCTGGGCAGAATGGTTTTAATAACATTTCCTCCGCGAGTCAAAGTTAATTTCCACCATTTTTGAACATCCTTGAGAGCTTTTGGACGAGAATTGAAGGGGATTCGACTGGGATTGATTGGAGGTGAGTGCTATGACCTAAATACATGATTTAATGGTAGAATCAACCTAGAAATTTATGAAAATTTATCAAAATGGGGAAAAACTAGGGCTTGAGTTTTGATATTTCAAATTGGGTTTTGATGGGTCATTTGAGCTTGGATTTGGGAGTTCTTGATATGTATAGACTCGTGGCGAGATAAGGAATCCGTTGATGTTAAATTTTTTGGAATTCGAGAAGTGGGCCCGGGGCTTGGGTTTTGCAAATTTCGTGATTTTCGATGTTTTTCAACTCTTTTCGTTTGGGTTATGTTCCCTTAGCCTATTGTGATGTCTTCGTTGTGGTTTTGATCAGATTCGACGCGCGAGGAGGCCGATTTGAGAGGCAAGGGCATAGCGAGCTAGGATTTTGGCCGGCTTGAGGTGAGTAATGATAGTAAATGATATCCTGAGGGTTTGAAACTCCGGATTTGCACAACGTAGTTCTATGTTCAGGTACAACACGCGCTCGATTATTTACTACTGGGAATTGTGACTTGGTACGTCCCGTTTGATATTTTACCGCGTATTTGACTGAGATGTGTTATTACCATCATGATTTGGGCTTATTGCCATATTTTGGGCTTAATGCCGACTACTTGAATCCTTCGTGGATTTTTATCACTCTTTCCTCACTATTTGATATACTACTTGAACTCAATCCTTTTAATTATACTGTTTTACAAACTCAGCCGCTTTAATTGAATTTGAGACTTAAACGATATTTCCACTGTTGTTTGGGCTGAGCACTACTATTTTATTGATGCCCGAGAGGCTTATGATGTTTTCTGGACTGAGTGAGGCCGAGGGCCCGAGATAAATTTATATGCCACAAGGTGGCTGGAGTGATATGAGGAGGCTTTCAGGCCTTGCGAGTGATGTGAAGAGGCTTTTAGGCCTTGTGAGTGATGTGAGGAGGCTTTCAGGCCTAATGAGCGATGTGAGAAGGCTTTTAGGCCTTATGTTGATATAGCGCTTAGGCCGTAAGGGGCCCCTTCGGAGTCTGCACACCCGCAGTGAGCGCGGGTACCCATGTGATATGAGAGTCAGCCCCAGGGGTTGATATTATGCTGAGTGACTGATACTGAGCCCGAGGGGCTGATACCGTTCTGAGCGATTGATACTGAGCTCGAGGGGCAGATTTCTACTCACTGTTTACTTGTTGTTTTACCTATTTTTTTAAAGGATATTTCATTGAATCTTTACTATTTTTTTTTACTGTTTAAGTGATTTACTGCCTGATATAGAGTTGCCTTGTGCATTTATGTGTTTTCATGCCTTCGGTTATTATTTATTATTATTACTCACTGGGTCGGAGTACTCACATTACTCCTTGCACCATGTGTGCAGATACAGGCATAGCAGAGTCTGCACCTGAGCACTGATTCCTTTCCAAACCAGGCAGCGAGTTGGAGTGATGAGGTAGCTATTGACGTCCGCAGTCCCTTGTCTCCCCGTGACGACCCGACCCGTCGTCTCATGAGAACTGTCCCGTTTCCCCCATTTTATGCTTCTTCATATTTCATTATTAGTAATTGGTGTGTTAGAGTTGATTTGGATAGGTTTTGGTAGAAAATGATACACTTAGTCTCTTTAAGGAAGGCTTGGTTTGGAAAAGTCAAATGGAGGTTGACTTATGAGTTATAATGTTCGGATGCAATTTCTGGTGATTCGGTTAGCTTCGGGGGTTGGATTGTGACTTAGTAGTGTGATCGGAAATGATTTTGGAGGTCCGGTGTAGAATTAGGCTTGAATTGGCGAAGTTAGCATTTTGGCGATTTCTGGTTGATAGGTGAGATTTTGATCCGAGGGTCGGAATAAAATTCTGAGAGTTGCAATAGCTTCGTTAGGTGATTTGGGATATGTGTGCAAAATTTCAGATGATTGGAAGGTGGTTTGGTTGGGTTTTTGATCGAATGCGAGTTTCAGAAGAATTTGAAGAACTTAGGCTTGGATTTGATGTAATTTGATGGTTTTAGTGTTAATCGTGGTGTTTTGATGATTGGAGCAAGTTTGGATGATATTTTGGGATGGGTTGGCACTTTTGGTTGAGGTCCCGGGGGCCTCCGGGTGATTTCGGATGGCCAACGGGGTGAATTTTGGACTTAGTGTGAGTGCTGAAGAGTTCTAGTATCTGGTGTTTTCGCTTCTGCGAAAATGGACCGTAGAAGCGGTTCTACAGAAGCGGAGGGGGAACTGCAGAAGCGAAAAGTGGAGTCTGGGGTAGTTTCGCAGAAGCGGACAAATGGACCGCAGAAGCAGTCTCGCTTATGCGAGTAATTGACCACTGGAGCGGTTGTGGGCGAAATGAGAGAAACCGCAGAGGCGGAAGAAAATCCGCATAATCGGAAGTCGCAGAAGCGACATTTTTATCGCGAAAGTGGAAATAGGCCTGGTCAGAAGGGTTTTAAAATAACATTTCATCCGCAAGCTAAGGGTATTTTCCTACATTTGTTGAACATCTTGGGAGCTTTTTGGGAGCAATTGAACAGGGTTTCGACTGGGATTGACTGGAGGTAAGTTTTATGAGTTAAAAACATGGTTATTATGTGAAATTAACCTAGAAATTCATGGAAATTAAGCCTAAAATTGATGAACTAGGGCTTGAGTTTTTGATATTTCAAATTGGGACTTGATGGGTCATTTGAACTCGGATTTGAGAGTTCTTAGTATGTATGAACTCGTGGCGAGATAAGGAATCCATTGATGTTAAATTTTCTAACTTCCGAGAAGTGGGCCCGGGGCTCGGGTTTTGCTAATTTCGAGATTTTTGCTATTTTTCGATTGTTTTCGATTGGGTATTGTCCCATTATCATATTGTGATGTATTCGGTCTGATGTTGGATAGATTCGACGTGCGTGGAGGCCGGTTTGAGGGGCAAAGGCGTCGTGAGCTAGAGATTTCATCAGTCGAGGTGAGTAATGATTGTAAATGATATTCTGAGGGTTTGAAACCCCAGATTTGCACACCATAGTGCTATATTGAGGTGACTTTCACGCCATATAGCGAGCGTGGGGTAGAGCACCGTTGGGGATTGTGACTTGGTCCGTCCCGGTTGTTGATTTTATCGCGTATTTGACTGAAACTTATTTGATATTATCATGATTTGGGCTGATTGCCATATTTGGGCTTCGTGCCAACTATTTGAACCCTTCGGGGATTTTTATCACTCTTTCCTCACTATTCGATATACTACTTGAACTCAATCCTATTGATTATACTATTTTTGCAAACTCAGCCGTTTTAATTGATTTTTGAGACTTTATTGATATTTCACTGTTGTCTGGGCTGAGAACTATTATTTTATTGATGCCCGAGGGGCTTATGATATTTTCTGGACTGAGTGAGGCTTTCAGGCCTTGAGCGTGAGGTGAGGAGGCTTTCAGGCCTCGAGTGATATGTGAGGAGGCTTTCAGGCCTCGAGTGATATGTGAGGAGGCTTTCAGGCCTCGAGTGTTATGTGATGAGGCTTTCAGGCCTCGAGTGTGATGTGAGAAGGCTTTCAGGCCTTGTTTATATGCCACGAGGTGGCTCGATATTGCGCTTGGGCGGTAAGGGGGCCCTCCCGGAGTCTGTACACCCCCAGTGAGCGCGGGTACCCATGTGATGTGATACTGAGCTCGAGGGGCTAATACTGTTTGAGTGATGTGATACTGAGCCCGAGGGGCTGATACTGTTTGAGTGATGTGATACTGAGACCGAGGGGTTGATACAGTTCTGAGCGATTGGTATTGAGCTCGAGGGGCTGGTGCTGTTTTGAGATGTGCCCGAGGGGCGAACTTTTATGTGCTCATCTTGCATATTTATTTGCCTTTACCTGTTTTACTATGGTATTTGTGCCCGAGGGGCGGATTTTCTGTACTTATCAGCACTAACTGTTTTGAAATCGTTTTCGTAATTATTGAAAAGATCATTTTCAAAAGAGATTTGAACTGAGCCAAGATATTTCTAAAGATTTCACAGATTTCACTATTTTCTCAGAAAATTGTACCCGACTTCTATACAGCATGTTGGTTTCTTTACGTGATTTCTTGCTGCTCAGTTTTTATTTACTTTTATTACTCACTGAGTTGGAGTACTCACTTTACTCCCTGCACCTCGCGTGCAGATGCAAGTATTTGTTCACCCGGTAGAGGGTTTTGAGCTGGTTGAAGATTGTGCTATCATAGCTGAGGAAGGTGACCGCCAGCGTTCACGGCACTAGATTTCTTCCTTGATTTCTAAATTCTATTCTGTATATTACTAGCCTTGTAGTTGTATTTAGACTCCTCTAGATGCTCGTGACTTGTGACACCCCGATTAGGGCTTTGTTTGGTTGTACTTCCGCTAAGTAATATTATTAAATCACCTTTAAAATTGTTTATTCGTGTTTATCTATTTTTGAAAGAGGCAAATAGGGTTGGTTGGCTGGCCTTGTCTTCACGAGAGGTGCCATCACGACCGGACTGGGGTTTGGGTCGTGACACTCCCCTATTTCATATCATTTGAGTTTCCTTCAGACTATTGTATCAGATCTTATATTTCATAGACTTATAACAAATTCAGTAGTAGCTCATGACTTGTGACACCCCGGTTTGGGCTGTGTCGGGATGGTATCCTTTGCTATTATTGTTGTTTCCGTATTTATACTTGTTTTATATGTGTTTTGGATTTGTTAAAGTTAAATAAATTATTAAAAAGGGGTGTTTGCGTTGTTCTGGCTGGCCTTGTCTTCACGAGAGGCGCCATCACGGTCGGTTATAGGAATTGGGCCATGACAGTTCTGGAGGAAGATACTTTAGATTCTGGACTTTCTGCTTCTGCTACAATGGAGAAGATCGATCATCTTCACCCATATTATCTTCATGCTTCAGATTCACTAGGTATGGCATTGGTTTTCAGTGCTTTTGATGGAACTGGATATGGCTCATGGAGAAAATCTGTATTATTATCACTATCTGCTAAGAATAAGCTTGGATTCATTGATGGAACTTTGCCAAAACCAAAGGAGAATTCTGCCTTTTTTAGCCTTTGGACTCGTTGTAATGACATGGTTTTTGCTTGGTTGCAGAATTCACTTACAAGAGAATTCAGATCCAGTGTGATCCACTCTAAATCTGCACACGGTTTATGGAAACAACTTGAGAAGAGATATGGATGATCGAATCTAGCACAGCTATTTGAATTGAAAAAACAATTAGTAGAAATTGTGCAAGGATCAAATAACATTGCAACCTATTTCAATAATATGAAAGTAATTTGGGATGAAATTGAGCTACTTGATGCTAGGGTTGTATGCAGTTGTGCAGAGTATAAATGTGGTGCATCGGAGAAAAACAATGCACTTGAAGAGAGACAGAAGTTAGTTCAATTCCTAATGGGACTGAATGAATCATACATTGTCTGTAGAGGAAACATAATGATGATGAATCCTTCACCAGATATTGATAGAGCTTACTTTCTCTTATTACAAGAGGAAAGGCAGAGAAGTATACAACCTTTGAGAAATTATCCTAGTGATTCAAGCTTCTTTACTGTTACTGGGCAGAATGCCAGTCAAGGTCACTATAGGTTTAACAATAATCAAGGAAACACAGCCAATGGACTCAAAAACAATCAGACTCAACATCAGGATTCTAAGAGGAATAATTCTACCAATCTCATTTGCAGATATTGTAAGAAGCCAGGACATACCATTGAGAAATATTACAAGATTCATGGCTATCCCCTCAATTTTAAAAATAGCAGACCTAGATCTTTCAATAATGCACACAGCAATGCAACTAGTGCTCAGGAAGATACTCAGTCACAGTCTAGTGATGTCAGTATAGGTATTAAGTAGGAACAACTCACTCAGTTAATGGAGTTACTACAACAGGTTAAATTTGGACAGCAGTGACCTTCCGGTTCTGAAGCCAATGCAACAGCTAATTGTGTTGGTATACAATCCTCTTCTCTTCCACTCATCATATCTAAAACACATTTTTGGATCCTAGATTCTGGAACCTCATAACACATGACTTTTGATGCATCCATCCTACTTAATGTTGAACCTCTATCACGACCTGTCTATGTTAAACTACCTAACTCCTATAGGATCAAAGTCACACATGCAGGAAAGGTTCCTATTCACCCAGAATTAACTCTAAATAAAGTTTTACTAGTGCCAAGTTTCAAATTCAATCTAATCTCAGTACAGAAATTTTGCTTACAGTTCAATAGCATTCTCATGTTTGGTGCTACTTCCTGTGTGTTGCAGGGCCTTTCCTTGAAGAGGCCTCTGACTCCTGGTAGAGGGAAGAATGGACTCTACCTTCTTCAATCCTTCCATCCTCATGTTGATTCTCTGCACTAAAGCAAACCAGTGTCAACCATTTCAAATAATTATACTCAGTTCATTGCTAATTCTTTGTCTAGTTGTTCTACTAATGTTTCTAATTTTGCTGACTCTTGTCAAAAATTATGGAATGTAAGACTTGGGCATATGCCCCTTTCCAGTATGAAAATTATTTCCTTTTTACCTAAAGCATCTCTCATTCCTGATGCATTCCCTTGTACTATCTTCCCCATGGCAAGACAATATAAATTGCCATTTCCTGTTAGTACTACCTCTACTTCTCATATTTTTGAACTTATACATATTGATACCTGGGGCCCTTATAGCAGAACAAATCATGACGACTTCAAGTACTTCCTAACTATAGTTGATGATTTTAGCAGGGGTACTTGGATCTATTTGCTGAGTACTGAGGGTAATGCCTTCACTATTTTAACTCATTTTATTTCGATGGTAGAAAGGCAATTCTCTACTCAAGTTAAAGTCATTAGATCTCATAATTCCCTTGAGCTAGGGGAGGTTCTATAGCCCAAGCCTACTTTATGATAAAGGGATAATTCACCAGACCTCTTGTCATGACCCAAAATCCACTAAGGGTCGTGGTGGCGCCGGACACCTCTGTCAGGCCAGCCAACTAACTCATCAATAAATTCCTCTTTTAATACTTTTGAAAATCTACGATTTTTCCTTCCATTTTTATAAATAAAAGTTCACTATTTGAATTTAAATTTTAATTAATAACAACTAGTACAAATCCGTTGAAAACTATCCCAGTAACCTGGTGTTACAAGTACATGAGCAACTACTGATAAGAGAAATAAAATACAATATCCGTCTGGAATATAATGGACAAAAAGTAAATACAGTACACTGGAAGCAACTACTCTAGCTGTGGTCTCCTCAATGATGCAGCTCACCTAGTCCCAGCGTCATCCATGCTGCTACACCCAATAGGCTGCTAGAGGTGTATATATACCTGTGCAACAAAAATGCACAGAAGTATAGTATGAGTACGTAATCAACGTGTACTCAGTGAGTATCCCGCCTAATCCCAAAGGGGTAGAGACGAGATGGCCAACTCCGACACTCAACAGAGGTCAATTAGCCATATTCTATAAGTGCGAGAATAATCATGGACTTATATAGAAGTCTTAACTGTGAAGCCAAATAAACAGGTAAACACCTTCAACAATAAATCAAGGGCTTCCAAAGTCTATTCTTTATTATTTTATCAGTTTATGTCAAGTCACATAGGGCCAATTCCACATTTACGAATTTCCAAGTAACAGATAAACATGCGCAAATCATGCCGAGGTCGACGGCCCGCTCCAACAGAATGTAAATTGTGCACTGCCGAGGGTCGAGCGGCACGAACCATAGATGCATCTATTATCACTGAGGCGTTCGTCCCGTTCCATAATTAAACATATATCCTGCTCGCTAATCATCCATGCGACGCAGGCACACACATAAAGTACATGCTCAATCAGTCAAATAAGAATTTTTCGGGGAATATTTATTCAAATAAAACCAATTCTCCCTTAACAATTTTAAGAAGTGAAGCTTAACCCATTTGAAATTCATTTACTAATTTAATATGATTTAGGCAGTTCAAACCATAAATGGGTTCACTATAATCCATGTATAACATGCTCTTTGGGTCCTAGACTACCCGGACAATAGCATGATAGTAGCTACGCACGGACTCTCGTCACCTCGTGCGTACGTAGCCCCCACAATAGAAGCACATAATCATTTACTTCACCTATGGGGTAAATTCCCCCTCACAAGATTAGAAAGGAGACTCACCTCGCTCTGAAGATCTACAACCGGCATTCTACATTCTTCCGAAGAC
>MU719816.1:15653-31872 GCA_026770625.1 Nicotiana glauca
AATGCCATCCCTGAGGGGACATATAGCACGATAAGCTACAAAATCAAGCACATCTGAGTGCGATACAAGATCTAAATCTCAAGAGCCATCATGCTCACATAACACCATCGCAACGCGGAACCTCAACACATACACAATTTCTCATGCCGTCTCAAAACTCACACGGCGCAATGTATCACTTCATGAAATATCTGACAACGAGATGACACCCTGACTTCTCCATAAGGAGCGCATTACTGAAATGAACACAGCTGGCCTGCTATAAAGCCCAAATTCACATTTAAATCCATCCACCGACCTCAAGTCGATCCTGATCGTGCCAAACTAGGCCAATAACCTTTCAAAGGTCCATGCTAACTTCTCTCTTCTCATAACACACAAGAACATCCATCATGACTGGAGCGAACCTCCACAGTCTATAACCCAAAAAGCCGAGTGCCCTTCAGGCATAAATTCTCAAATTGATGACATTACCACAATCCTCATACTTGCTTAAACCTTTAGTCAATCAAGCGACTACATGTCACACTTACACAATCTTCCCATGGGACACGCTCCCACAATCTTTTGAAATAAGTATCGAGTCCGTACCTTTAAAGCTTCGGTTACACTAACGCTGAAAAGCGATCAAGAATCCTTACCAGGAGGCAAAGCCTTTTTCACAACACATCGACCTCAGGTGGCGCTGAAGACAATACCAATTTACTTTAATCATTCAATCACTTCCTTGCTCATCTGAGCCCGTGATATCATTGCCAGCCCAAGCTACAACATTGATCCTTACTTCAAATTTCCATGCTACCTGCTGCACCCAATGTGCCAACATACGATAGAACACGATTTTTATCATAACCCTGAAACTGTTGATATTTTACACTTTATCATATAAGAGCTTTGCACTTTACTCACTTTAGGGGAACCATAGCAACACACAGGTAATTTCCCATAACTGTAGGATATGCAAATCTGCAAGTAGTGGTCCAAGCCACCATAGCCCTTTCGAAATCCGCTTTTACTTAATGAGCCATAACAGAAGAATGCCCCTGATAAATCATCAATCACGGCGGCCGACAAACCTCACACGTACCACCACAAATCATACGCATAACTCGATCACGCTGAATGAACTGATCACAGACCCTAACATGCCAAATTCAACTATGTCTAATCAACCTACCTTCTTCCAATTTATCCTTGATTGTTTTGGAAATAATACTGATTCTCTTCAACGCATAACATACTCCCTCTACACTCACCCCGAGTGACCTTGAATTGCAAGACCATGTTGTCTCAAATCTCATGAATTATTTCACATTTCTCAAATGCCATACCACAAGGTAACACATCATAGAACATTCTGGGCACCTTCTCATAAGCTGCTACAGAGCTTGATTCTTAACTGTATTTATAGGCTTGAAATCATCGGGCACCACACTTTAACTTCTGAATTCACTGGGACCATTATTGAGAGCTACCCGCTCTGACTTGGTCCCGAACATATCTCACTCCATAGATCTTATAACACACGAATACTCTCTCGGCGAGGCACCTGGCGAAAATCACTTTCTCTGAAACTTATATCCATACGAGGCATAAATCCTGAACCTTTTTCCAAGTCCGGACATGAGCCAATAAGGCCAACCATCGCATGCCTCCAACAATTCATTTGCTCGAATTACCACTTATGGTCTTTTCTCATAGCTGAGATAATCCATCAATATGCTAATAACCAGAAATCACGCAAGTAGTTAATCATACAGCCCAATCACAAGCGGTGGGACTCTCCCACTTAGCTTGAAGCCATCATTTCACCATTCTTGAGTTCGCCCGACCTTTTTACCTCTTATTGACATAACCTCGCGCCATAAGTTATCAAAATTTCTCGGAATCTTCCTGTAAATCCCCATCTTTCATATTCTGAATCATTAACCACATTCGCACGACCGATCTCTTTGTTGAACAACCAATATAATTCTTTGCAGAAGCTTCGCCAACCACGCGACCGCTAACCTGCTCACGGGGAATAAGCCACCTAGGGGAATCACCTCCCGATATCTTCCCACGCCGCTGCACGGGGTACATTCCCTATGACACCAATAGCCCATCCTGAGTCCGAGCTCACCTTCCAGTTGCACAAGTCCATTCGCCCCTCGCGGACATCAATTAAATGTGCGGCAACATTCTTCCAAATTCAGGGTTATGCTGCACCCTCCTCCACTTCAAGCAGCTCCTTTATGCCATATCAATCTTCTGCCGCATAATAGCCCATACTTCACATCATACCCGCGGGCTTCAATCACCAATCATTAAAACCCCCAGTTCGATCCAAACTCTCTTTAAGGCACGTAGTCTTCCTACTACCAAGCCCATATGCACACCCGCCACTCTCTCACTTTGGCGGAACTCATCTCCTTAATCGGTCACTCGACCTTGCTGCTCATACTCGGCCTTCTAGAAATTTTAAACACCGCCTGGCATTTCCCACATGTCCTTCCTCATACTTTGCTGCTCAATTGTTGACTCAAATAAAATCTATCTTCGTGGCACTTGAATCCACCATTGCTGCTAACTTTAAAACTTTCCAAAGGTCATCTTTATCGAGCCGTCAATATTAGAAATTCTGATTCGATCTTAAACCACCGCGTCATGCGATATCTGACAGTTGTACCTCCAATATTATTTCACAATACCCTGCCATAGAGGCGAATTGTAGCAGATTATAATATCGACGAACTTGGTACGTCCCAACAGGGCCACGACACCCCACCATAGAAGAAAAGCTCCACCACGCTTGATAATACCAAGTCTCATTACTTTCACTAGCCCACATCTGACCATTCTTAATCCGACTGTCTTTTCCCCCGCCGGAGATAAAATACTGAATCCCTTGATTACACTCTGAGTAAACCTCCCTTCAATCCATCCACTTCCCCGACACGTGGGCAAATTCCTTATCATCACAACAACATTGTGGAATAATCGCTCATAAGTATTACGACAACCTGCAAGGCTGTCAGAAGTTCTATTACTGAGTTGAAACAATAGAATATCCCTCTAAAATGCGACTATAATAGTCCAATCAACTATACCAGGAGAATCATCCCGCACCACATTTGTAGTGCCATTACAATCCTTCAATTTTCAATTTATGACGAGCGCTCGCATCGCGTAAGATTGAGTGAGAAGGAATCAAAGGCATACGCCTCAAAGGAATCGAACTGCACGATAAGGAAATCAAGAAGGGAAGTACGCCTAACAATCCTGCAGCCTCCCGAGGATAGGTACAGACGTCTCCGTACCGATCCCCGAGACTACTAGACTTGCTCATGACTCGTGAGACCGACGGGAACCTAGCGCTCTGATACCATGTTGTCACGACCCAAAATCCACTAAGGGTCGTGATGGCGCCGGACACCTCTGTCAGGCCAGCCAACAAACTCATCAATAAATTCCTCTTTTAATACTTTTGAAAATCTACGGTTTTTCCTTCCATTTTTATAAATAAAAGTTCACTATTTGAATTTAAATTTTAATTAATAACAACTAGTACAAATCAGTTGAAAACCATCCCAGTAACCCGGTGTCACAAGTACATGAGCAACTACTGATAAGAGAAATAAAATACAATATCCGTCTGAAATACAATAGACGAAAAGTAAATACAGTACACTGGAAGGAACTACTCTAGCTGCGGTCGCCTCAATGATGCAGCTCACCTAGTCCCAGCGTCATCCATGCTGCTACACCCAATAGGCTGCTAGAGGT
Organism: Nicotiana glauca; assembly: GCA_026770625.1. Taxonomy (NCBI): domain Eukaryota; kingdom Viridiplantae; phylum Streptophyta; class Magnoliopsida; order Solanales; family Solanaceae; genus Nicotiana; species Nicotiana glauca. The sequence continues at coordinate 19,419 of MU719816.1, forward strand.
GTATATATACCTGTGCAACAAAAATGCACAAAAGTGTAGTATGAGTACGTAATCAACGTGCACTCAGTGAGTATCCTGCCTAATCCCAAAGGGGTAGAGATGAGATGGCCAACTCCGACACTTACAAGAGGTCAATTAGCAATATTCTATAAGTGCGAGAATAATCATGGACTTATATAGAAGTCCTAACTATGAAGCTAAATAAACAAGTAAACACCTTCAACAATAAATCAAGGGCTTCCAAAGTCTATTCTTTATTATTTTATCAGTTTATGTCAAGCAACATAGGGCCAATTCCACATTTACAAATTTTCAAGTAACAGATAAACATGCGCAAATCATGCCGAGGTCGACGGCCCGCTCCAACAGAATGTAAATTGTACACTGCCGAGTCGAGCGGCACGAACCATAGATGCATCTATTATCACCGAGGCGTTCGGCCCGTTCCATAATTAAACATATATCCTGCTCGCTAATCATCCATGCGACGCAGGCACATACATAAAGTACATGCTCAATCAGTCAAATAAGAATTTTTTGGGGAATATTTATTCAAATAAAACCAATTCTCCCTTAACAATTTTAAGAAGTGAAGCCTAACCCCTTTGAAATTCATTTACTAATTTAATGTGATTTAGACAGTTCAAAACATAATGGGTTCACTATAATCCGTGTATAACATGCTCTTTGGTTCCTAGACTACCCGGACAATAGCATGATAGTAGCTATGCACGGACTCTCATCACCTCGTGCGTATGTAGCCCCCACAAATAGGAGCACATAATCACTTACTTCACCTATGGGGTAAATTCCCCCTTACAAGATTAGAAAGGAGAGTCACCTCACTCTGAAGATCCACAACCGGCATTCTACATTCTTCCGAAGACTTGCACCAACGCACAATGCTCCAAAACTAGCCAACGATAATATAAACCCATTAATATACGCTATATTATACTTTACAACCCAATTTATAACAATTCCTAACTCCGAACGAAAAGTTGACCAAAATGCCCTCAGGCCCACGTGCCAGGAATCCGAAATTTTTTGAAGATAAAGGTTACCCATGACCTAAGGAACTCAAATATATAATTTACTCCTAATTCCATGCTCAAATTCGTGGCTAAATTCCAAGAATTAAATTTCTAGGTTTTCAACCAAAACCCCAATTTTTACTCTAATTTCATGCTTAAATCCGTATATAATTGATATATTCAACTCGAAAGCGATAAGGATAACTTATCTCCTCATTGATGATGAAAAAACCCTCTTGAAGCTCCCCAAAATCGCCCAAGCCATGATGAAAATGGGAGAAATGAACTCAAAATTCGACTTAAACCAACCTCACTGCCCCAGCTATTTTCGCTTCTGCGGTCCCGCATTTGCGGACATCCAGGATGCTTCTGCGGTCTCTCAAATCACCCGACCAACCGCTTCTGCGGTCTCTCAAATCACCTGACCAACCGCTTCTGTGGTCTACCCATCGCAGAAGCGATTTCGCTTCTGCGGAACAAAATTCGCTTTTGCGGTTCCTGGCCAAACGTCCACTTTCCGCTTCTGCGTCTGCCAAGCTGCTTCTGCGGTTCCGCTTCTGCGGCTCCAAAACTGCAGAAGCAAAAATACCAAAAGCAGCAGGCCTAAAATTTCATAAGTCCAAAAACTCTCCGTTTGGCCACCCGAACTCACCCCGAGGCCCCCGAGACCTCAACCAAACCTACCAACCAATCCCAAAACACATTACAGACTTGCTCGAGGCCTCAAATCACATCAAACAATACGAAAATCATGAATTTCACTCCAATTCAATCTTTATGATCTTTAAACTTTCCAACTCCTATTTCCGATGTTTAAACCTATCAAATCACGTCCGATGGACTTCAAATATTGCACACAAGTCATATTTGACATTACGGACCTACTCCAACTTTCAGAATTGGATTCCGACCCCGATATCAAAAAGTCAACCTCCGATCAAACTTCCTAAAAACCTTCAAATTTCTATCTTTAGCCAAATGGCTTCAAAATGACCTACGGACCTCCGAATTCACTTCTGATCGCGCTCCCAACTTCAGAATCACCATACGGAGTTACTCCCTATCTCGGAATTCCAAACGGACATCGATAACACTGAAATGCTCTTCAAGCCAAACTTATGAAATTTTGTTTAAAATGCTAACTTCCATAATAGGTGCCAAAACGCCTCCGGGTTATCCAGAACCCGAACCTGGCATACGCCCAAGTCCGAAATCATCATACGAACCTGCTGGAACCTTCAGATCCTTATTCCGAGGTTGTTTACTCAAAAATCCAATCCTAGTTCATTCTTTCAACTTTAAGCTTCTTAAATGAGAATTTTTATCTAAATTTAACTCCGATCTTCCTGAATTTAAATTCCGACCATGCGAACAAGTCATAATACCCGAAATGAAGTTGTTCATGGCCTTCGACTGCTGAACGGAGCGCTGGTACTCAAAACAACCGGTCGGATCGTTACACCTCTTATGTTGCCACACCCCAACAAAATGGGGTTGTTGAAAGGAAAGACAAACATCTTCTTGAAACTTGTAGGGCTTTATTGTTACAGTCCAAAGCAACTCTAGTTTGTTGGGGAGATTGTTTACTCACTGCCACCTATTTGATCAATAGATACCCTACTAAATTACTTCATTACAAATCCCCTTATGAGATATTATTTGGCACACCACCTGATTATACCTCTCTTAAATGTTTTGGATGCCTATGCTTTGCCTCTACTTTGTCTCAACACAGAGGTAAACTTGATCCTAGGGCTATTCCATGTGTTTTTCTTGGCTACCCTTTTGGCAAAAAGGGTTACAAATTACTTAATCTCACTACTCGAGACTTGTTTGTTTCCAGAAATGTCACATTCCATGAATCCATTTTTCCCGTCTCTTTGGTGCCCTCTCCTTTTGCTTCATCCTCTCCTTTTTCTTTTAATATTCCTCCTATGGATTTCTCCTCTGATCCTATTCCTGTTCCTTCCCTTTTAGATTCTCCTCCTGCTTCTCCACCTTCTTCTTCCCTTTCTTCTCCTAGTCCTACTTCTTCCTCCTCTATACCTACTCCTCCCAGTCCTTCTCCTTTTTCTCCTTCTTCTTCTTCTTCTCCCTTATACCCTGGCCCCCCTCATCCTCCTGCTTTGCACAGATCCCTGAGAGACTATAAAACCCCTTCTTATCTCTCAGATTTCATATGCAATGCTCTTCATCTCACTGATGTTTCCTCTCTCCTATCTCCCCTACTCCTCTTCCTTTTTGTGCTTTGTCTGTTTCCAATCAACATGGTTTTCAGTCTATTTCTCACATTCAAGAGCCTGTATCCTACTCACAGGCTGCTCAGCACCCTGGCTGGCAGGATGTCATGGCCAAAGAACTGGATGCCTTACTTGCCAATGATACCTGGGAAGTGGTACCTCTCCCTATATGCAAGAAAGCTCTTCCTTGTAAATGAGTATACAAAGTTAAACTTAAATTTGATGGTTTTGTTGAGAGGCTTAAGGCTCTATTGGTCATTAGAGGGTACACTCAAAGGGAGGGCATTGACTTTACTGAGACATTTTCTCCTGTTGTTAAAATGACCACTATTCGGTGTATTTTGGCTATTGCTGTGAAGAAAGGTTGGGGTCTCTACCAGTTGGATGTTAATAATGCGTTTCTACATAGTGACCTTCATGAGGAGGTTTATATGAAATTTCCAGCAGATTTCTCTCCTCTCTCTCCTCTCTCTCCTCACCTGGTTTGTCGCCTTAAGAAATCCCTCTATGGTCTACGTCAGGCCTCTCGTCAGTGGTATGCTAAGCTGACCACTGCTTTGAATTTTAAGGGCTTCACTTACTCTCTCAACGACTACTCTTTGTTCTACAAGTGCACTGGTGATTCTATTGCTATCGTGGCTGTTTATGTTGATGACATTCTATTGACTAGCAATAATGTGGATGAGCTAACTAATTTGAAAATGTTATTACATGATGAGTTTCAAATTAAGGATCTTGGGGACTTATCTTTTTTTCTTGGCATGCAAATCCTCCAGGAGTCTCAAGGTCTGATTCTCAGTCAGCGCAAGTTCACTCTTGAGTTGCTCTCCGAATTTGATTGTCTAGCTGAGCGACCTACTTCTTCTCCTCTGGATCCTACTTGCAAGTTGTTTGTTGGTGTGGGAGATCCTATCCCTGATCCTTCTCTTTATCGTCGTCTTCTTGGCAAACTCAATTTTTTGACCCACACTCGCCCCGATCTTTCTTTTGCTGTGCAACATCTTTCTCAATCTATGCAAGACCCTAGATTCCCTCACTTGGATGCTGCCAAACACTGCCTCCGTTATCTCCTCAAGGACTCTGGTCTGGACCTTTTTATGACCTTTTCTCCTTCTTTTGACCTTCTTGCTTTATGCGATTCCGACTGGGGCTCATGTCCTGATACTCGCCGCTCCATCAGTGGGTTTTTCATCAGTTTGGGGTCTTGCCCTATCTCTTGGAAATCTAAGAAACAGCCATCTATTTCGTTGTCCTCCGCCGAGGCAGAATACTGGTCTATGCGTCGTATTGTCTCTAAGTTGACATGGTTGGTTCGTCTCCTCTCCGATTTGTCTTTTCCTCCTTCCTTGCATGTTCCGCTGCACTCTGATAGTCAGGCGGCTATTTACATCGCCAAAAACCCCGTCTTTCATGAGCGCACTAAGCATGCGAAGCTTGACTACCATTTTGTCCGGCAGCAGTTCCAATCTAGGCTCATCTCTCTCTCTTTTGTTCCTACTCGTTTGCAATTAGCCGACATCTTCACCAAATCCTTGTCGGGTCCTTTGCATCGTGACATTTTGGGCAAGTTGGGGGTTCAATCTCCACCCTCCAAGGGGGTGTTGAGATTAGATATGAACACTGTGGTGAGGCTGATATTATCAGAGATATGGGTTAATGTTTCGGTTGATAAGCTTAGGAGATGACTGCTCAGTAGTTGTAGAATAGCTGGGGCTATTTATGTAATTTTCTTTGTTTCACACATTTGAGTTAGCTAGTTAGCTGCAAATTAGTTATGTCAGCTGTTAATTGATGTAGTAGTACACATGTATATAAATAGGACCTTGTATAGATACACTTTCAGTTTTGGAAAGAAGAATACATTTTTCTCATTTTGCAATATTTCTCTCTCTAATTTTCACAATTTTGCACAATCAGAGGGTTAATATAAAGAGTTGATACTGTAAATGAAGAGGGGGACAACAACAACAACAACAACAACCCAGTTTAATCCCACTTAGAGGGGTCTGGGGAGGATAGTGTGTACGCAGACCTTACCCCTACCCTGGGGTAGAGAGGTTGTTTTCAAATAGACCCCCGGCATCCTTCCCTCCAAAAACTTCCCAACCTTGCCCTTGGGGAGACTCGAACTCACAACCTCTTGGTTGGAAGTGGAGGTTGTTTACCATTAGAGCAACCCCTCTTGTCTTTTAAATGAAGAGGGGGACACTGACACAATTTCGAACTTAGGTTGTGAATTACTGTTTTACCCTCATGAATGTAGAACATGTGAAAAGCTAGAATAATACCGAGTATTACATCTAATCCAAGTAATAAGATTTGTAATGCAAGATTACACTAAGAATTAATTTTGGTGGAATCAATAGTTGTTGTACCCTTCATATCTAATTTCTCTATATTTTTCCATTGGGCGGAATCAATGGTTGTAGTTTTTGACGTATCTGATTTCTCCATTTGATTCAGAAGAAAGTATTACTTGATCAAATTAGCTTGAAAACAATCTGATGAAATGGAATGTAGCATTAGGCTGAAGGTGTGGGCGTATTTATAGAATACTCAATTTCATTATTCTCATAGAAAAAGGATTATGTAAATGGTAATTCTATAAGTGCAAGGAGAATTTTTTATCCTTATTATTTTTGATTTTGGAAAGGTTTTTGTGAATGTCTTTCCGAACTATTTTCTACTTAGGTTTAATGTTTTTGGGAGTCTGCTAAAAAAACTCATGTCATTTTTATTAAAAGCAAGCAATTAGGTTTTGGAAATTTTAGCCAAAACCTAATTATAACCGAACGCCATTTAAGTTTCCCAATTACTCTCTATGGTCCTATTTGATTGTCATAATGTCTTTTTACACATATTTTAAAAATATTATTAATAAATAAATTTATTTGACTACTTTATTCTTTAATCCTTCACCACGCTAATCTCTCTCCAACAGATGCTTACTAATCTTATAGATCCGCCTAATTTGAAAGGGGTTAAAAAAAGAGAAGAAAAAAAAAATGCTTACTAATCTAAGGATAAAATTGGATAGAAATATTAATTCTTTCTCAGTTTTCTAAAGGAATTTTTACACCCTATAAAAAACCTTAGTACCCTATTTATTTTAAATAAATATCATTTTAAAATATTACATCCTATAGATACCTTTTATACTTTATAGCCAAATATCTAATTATAGTTATATCCTACATTTAAGGCACCGTATATGCTAAATAATATTTTTCTCTCTCCTTTTTAATCATTTCTCTCACATAATCACGGTAAAATTGACTAACCATGTTCTCTCTCTCTCTATTTTTGCATACACTTTACTCTTTCTCCCTCAACCCACGATTCATACCTCTTCTCCCACCCAAATTCTCTAGTTCTCCTCCATTATCACTCCATTACAATCGCTTAGGGTAAGTTTAATTCGTAGATTTTGATATTATTATTTTGCTCTTCTGATTTTGGTACAGATTTTTAGTTTTTTGTTTATTTCATTATTTGCTTTTCTGATTAACATTGCAACGGGGAGGTGTGCGATTTTTAGTTTTTTGTTTGTTTCATTATTTGCTTTTCTGATTAACATCAAAGAGAATCTGTCTCCTTGAGCCAATCACGACGAATACAGTGTGCTTCTACTTAGTCCTTGTCCTTTTAGAAGGAAGGTTTATATTTGTTAATCAATAGACGAATTTGTTTGTTTCATTATTTGCTCTTCTGATTTTAATTCTTATATTTTTGTTTGTTTCTGAAACAATAACCATTGTTATTATTTTTTCACCACGAAGCTTTTATTTTTCTCTCCAATGGAGGTTTCAACGTCACACAAGATGATAACAAGAGGTATACCCACCAAAATTCTCAATTTTGATGGGCCCTCTTTCTCGTTGCAAATAACACAAGCGGAGTCGAATTTTGCAGGTTTATCAGCAACTACAGCTTCAGAGAGAAGAACTAAATTACACAATGACAAATCGAAAGAAGTCCAAGATGCGAAATCTTCAAAAGAATCAAAAAATTCAGTTGCTTCAAAGCGAAAAATGCCTTTGAATGATTCTTCATGTGTCAATGTTAAGGAAGTTTATGAAAAAAAAAATACCATATAAACGACACGAAAAGGTAATTGTCATTTTATCAATATACATTCAAAGAAATTTGTATGTATTCATAATTATTCAAGTTATTTAATATGTATGATGTTGTATTCGTATGTATATAGTTGTATTTATAAATAATAAAATAATTTGCACATTCACCTTGTCAATATCTGAGTTCTGCTTACTTGAATATTATATGTTGTATTTAAATGTATTTAGATGTATTCAATTTTACATTCTCTGTATTTCAGTACTTATTTCAATTTCCCTTATATGTTGTATGTATATATTCACATTTTTGTACTATTTGGTATTAATGTATATTTCTTGTTTGTATATGTATGATGTTGTATTCATATGTATCTAGTTGTATACATAAATATTAAAACTCATTTGCACATTCATATAGTCAATATCTGAGTTGTGCTAAGTTGAATATTATATGTTGTATTTAAATGTATTTAGATATATTCAATTTTACATTCTCTGTATTTCAGTACTTATTACAGTTTTTCTTGCATGTTGTATGTATATATTCACATTTTTGTACTATTTGGAATTAATGTATATTTTATTTTTTAATTGTACCTTGTTGTATTTATATGTATTCATAATACAGAATGAGTTACTGTATTGAAGATGAATATGAAACATTTTTAAAAATTTTGTTTGTATGCAGGGAAATGAACTGTTTGTGAAACACCCACCAAAATATTCACCGCATATTTGTTCATATACAAATACAAACATAGTATCCGATCTCAAAGAAAAGCTTACCCCAGAACAGTATAAACTATTAAGTTCTACTTGTTTTGGAAGTCTCTTTGATATGGATCAGTGCGAGGTACAACATCAGTTCTTCGGGTGTTTCATGGTTAAGCAGTTAGAAGGAAGTACTGATGACGTATTTTCAATACACCTAAATGGTACAACAATTTCCTTCTCAATCAGAGATTTTGCGTTCGTCACTGGTCTCAAATGTATTGGTGATCCTAAGTCTTTTAAGTTCAAAACAGAGGTGCCAAACCGTATTGTTCAGACATACTTTGGTGGTTCAAAGTTGGTTAAAAAGGAAGCTTTATTGTCATTCTTTGATGAAAATAAGTGGGGTGATGGCAACGACGGGGATGCCATCAAGATATCATTGTTGTATCTCATACACACATGGATATTCTCATCAGAGAAGAAAATCACAACAATCTCACGACTACATTTTGACTTAATCGAGAGTGGGCGATACTCTGATTATCCACGGGGTACTCTTGCATTCAGCAGCCTTATTACATCTATTAGTAAGAAAATGGATTTTCAAAAAAAGTACTATAGGATTACTGGTATGCCACTCACAATGCAAGTTTGGTTTTATGAGTGCTGCTCGAAGGTAGACCCTAAAATTGTAAAGCGCCTTGGTAATCGGGTACCCAGATTGCTCAACTGAAGAACCACTATAAATCAACCGACATTTACTTATCTGATGAATGGCATGTTCACGGACGAGGGAAACAAGGTAAATTAATAATTAATAAGTTTCTGAAATTCAATTTTGCATACAATACTTGCTAAGTATAGCCTATTCTGCATATAACATACATATGAATATGTAGTGTATATTCAGGTTCCATACACCCAAATCTTTCATACATATACATACATTATTATATACATACAACATACATGTAAATACAACCTAGATTATCCATATGCAATACACTTTCATCTGCATACAGATTATACTTTCCTTTTGCTATAGCCTACAGTTGCACATAATATACATTTCGAGACAGTGATCAACTTTAAATATAGGTTGGATATAACATTCATTTTTGCAATTTTCAGATTGTTTTCAAAGACATCCAACCAAGCGATGTAGAGCTTGCTATTATTCAACTTTCTCTGGAAGGCGTTGAGGTAGATACCAGCCCTACCAATACTCATTCAGACAAGCATGCAGATGATCAGGATGATTTGGATGACTTTAGTCCTACACCGCATCTTCATCCTAAGAAGAAATATGATGCAAGTGTTGGACCTTCTTCATCTCCGCCCCACAAGAAGCGCAAAAAGCAGATTATAGATCACTCATATACAGGGACTAAACCCAAGACTCCTTATGCTGGTGTATCTGAAGTCAATCAAAATGTGGTGCATGATAAAAAGCCGGCAGATTCTAAAGCGGATGAACTATCTTCTTTGAGGAATGATCTAAATTCATTCAAAGACTACGTGAGTTTTGTATTCCATTAGTAAATAATACAGTTTTGTTATATAAAATTCATATATTTTTCCAACACCTATCTAATTCTTTATGTTTTGCTTAGGTGACGGACGATTTCACAGCTTTAAGAACATTGATCAATGAAAACTTCAACAAAATTTATGAACAGATTAAAGCAAATTAGCCCACAGTGACAAGTGATGATGGTATTCAAATATCGCATGATGTCGACTTGCAAGATAATCCAAAAGGCCAGCCAAAGAGTGATATAACTGGAGGAGAGAATTTTGAGATTAACAATTTTTAAAACCTCTGTTAGTTTGTGATTCTTATTTATTCATATTAATCATCTATAAGACACCATACATATTTTAAAATACAAGTAAATATATGTTAATTAAGTTATACATACCTATTTAATTTTATATAAATATATATATGAACTGAGACATGTATGTAGTTGTATATACACTTAATTTCAAGCTATATTTTATTAATATATATTGTATGTTCAAGATGCATACAAACTAAAGTTCATCATATACATCTGAATACATACAGCTATATACACCATCTGTATACAACTGTTAATGCTCACATACATCTGTATACATTACCAGAAAAACATAATATAGTCTGTTAATTTTTAACCTTCATAGAACACTCATATACATCTGCATACATTACAGAATACAGATGGTAATCCTGTTTGTGATGAAGCAATGGTTGATGGGAATAATACAACTGAGATGTTGTGTATCCAAAGAAGTACATGCATCACAGTTTGAGTTGCCGGACCATTTTCTTCCAAGTCAAATTCCAGAAGCTATAATTGTAATACATCATGCAGCAAAAAATCCAACAAATGCAACCCCATTAGCCTCACATAGGAATCGACATCCTAGTAGATGGTATTCTTCGCCTTATGAGTCAAACTTTGACTCCGCAGGTTAGTAAATTATTTAAAAAAATAATGAATTATAAAGATATGATCTTCTTCCCCCTTGTTTACAAAATTAAATGTTTGTATTCATGAATTTCCTGAACAATAGGCACCTCAGTTAAGTTGACTCCCATATTCGACAAGAAACACCCATTTGAAGATGATTTGATTTCGGGACCACATCCTACATTAGTCATTCAGGAGTATGAGAAATGGGTTCGTGAAGGTCTTCTTGCTAAACATTACCAAAAGTAAGTTTTTTAGTATAAGTGTCTATTCAATATATTGATAATTTAAATAATAGACATATTGTATTTTGAAATTCATTGTAGAAGTGATTTGGAAGACCATTACAAAAAGAGCAAGTCAACACTGCATATACCGTTGGATTTTGGCGTTGATCAAGTCACTTCAAAAAATTGGTTTTTCCTTCTCTCATCTGAAGGCAAAGTATGGAATGACAATGTAAGACTCATTCCAAATTTAGTATGTTAGATCTACACTTATATCATATACATACATGTATTATGCATCATGTATGCAACATACAATTTTACAAATCTATTTTTCAGCACTTGATAGAATACATAGAACTGCATGTGTCCCCTTATGTTGACAGCATTTGATATTTTCTGAATATCATTCAATGTACTGACGTTGTGTATTCCATTTTAAATGTAGCATATTGATGTCATCTTTTACTACTTAAGAAAGAAGGGAAAGTACAACCCAATATCCATGTCACGACCCAATTTCCAACACGGTCATAATGGCACCTATCGTGAAGACAAGGCCAGTCAACTAACCCAAATCGTCCTTTTAACAATTTATTAAACATGAATGAACAGTCTTATTATGATTTAAAAACAACAAGTAGCGGAAATACAACCCAAACCGGGGTGTCACCAGTCACGAGCATCTAAAAAATTCCTACACTACTACAAGTCCAGTAATATAAGAATTAGAATTCAATAGCAACGGAAGAAATACGGTGCCGCGAACGCTGACGGTCACCTGGCACAGCTACGATAGCAAGATCTCCAATTGGCTCAAAACCCGCTACCGGGCGAATAATTACCTGTATCTGCACACGAGGTGCAGGGAGTAAGGTAAGTACTCCAACTCAATGAGTAATAAGAGTAAATAATAACTGAGCGGTAATAAACCACGTAAAGCAAATCAACATGCTATATGGTACAGTGTAACTATTGAGAAAATAGGGAAAACGTGAAAATCCTTTAGAAAATATCTTGACTCACTTCAAAACCTCTTTTTGAGAATATCTTTTCCCAACAGTTAAGCAATTAAATGCGGAACAGGTAGTACAAGTCAGCACAAAATTCATCCCCTCGGGCACCAACAAGTATGCATAATTGAGCTCATAAACTCGCCCTACACGCAATATTCTTGTTCCTGGTCAGCCATTGTTACCTGACCCGTTTACATCATACAGTGTCACTGTTACCACTGTCTCAAATTTATCCTCTTTTAAAAGTGATCAGACAATATCAGAACAGCAAATAAATATCTCAAGAAATAACACAACAACAAAAAAAATGCACAAAAGCATGAATGCAATGCAATGCATATGACGGTACACTCCGGTACCCACTGTGGCGTGCAGTCTGATCCATTTAACGTCGACGACACTCATTGGGGGTATGTACAGACTCCGGAGGGGCTCTTACAGCCCAAGCGCAATATCAGCCATGTCTTGGCGTCAAACAAGCTCTCGGCCTCAATATCAATATATTATCGCTGCGGCGTGCAACCCGAGCCATCCATATATTCCGAAATCACTATAACACTGCTGCGGCGCGCAGCCCGATCCATGCTCAGTCCAGAAATGCACATAAACCACTTGGGCAATATTAACATGATGGTCCTCAGCTCAAAACGTCAATAACATATTGTTTAAGTTTTCAAATCTTAGA
>MDKF010417319.1:0-24634 GCA_026770625.1 Nicotiana glauca
AAAAAATGCTCAACTCAGGGGTTGGAGCTCAAATGTTGGTTAAAAGGGAAAGTGCTTAACTCATGGTGTTGGAGCCCTAATGTTGGCTAAAAGGGAAAAATGCTCAACTCAGGGGTTGAAGCCCCAATGTTGGCTAAAAGGGAAAATGATCAACTCAGGGGTTGTTGCCCTAACGTTGGCTAAAATGAAAAACGATCAACTCAGGGGTTGGAGATCTAATGTTGGCTAAAAGGAAAAATGCTCAACTCAGGGATTGGAGCCCTAATGTTGGCTAAAAGGAATAAATGCTCAACTCAGGGGTTGGAGCCCTAATGTTGGCTAAAAGGAAAAACGATAAACTCAGGGGTTGGAGCCCTAATGTTGGCTAAGGGAAAAAATGCTAAACTCAGGGGTTGGAGCCCTAATATTGGCTAAAGGAAAAAAATGCTCAACTCAGGGGTTGGAACCCTAATGTTGGCTAAAGGAAAAAATGCTCAACTCACGGGTTGGAGCCGTAATGTTGGCTAAAGGGCAAAATGCTCAACTCAGGGGTTGGAGCCCTAATGTTGGATGGGTTGGAGCCCTAATGTTGGGTAAAAGGAAAAACGCTCAACTCAGGAGTTGGAGCCCTAATGTTGGTTAAAGGTAAAAACACTCAACTCAAGGGTTGGAGCCCTAATATTGGCTAAAGGGAAAAACGCTCAACTCAAGGGTTGGAGCCCTAATTTTTGATAAAAGCAAAAATGCTCAACTCAGGGGTTCGAGCGTTAATGTTGGCTAAAGGAAAAATGATCAACTCGTGGGTTGGAGCCCTAATGTTGGCTAAAAGGAAAAATGCTCAACTCAGGGGTTGGAGCCCAAATGTTGGCTAAGGGACAAAATGCTAAATTCAGGGGTTGGAGCCCTATTATTGGTTAAAGTAAAAAAATGCTCAACTCAGGGGTTGGAGCGCTAATGTTGGCTAAAGGAAAAAATGCTCAACTCACGAGTTGGAGCCGTAATGTTGGCTAAAGGGCAAAATGCTCAACTCAAGGGTTTGAGCCCTAATGTTGGCTAAAAGGGAAAATGCTCAACTCACGGGTTGGAGCCGTAATGTTGGCTAAAGGATAAAAGGCTCAACTCAGGGGTTGGAGCCCTAATGTTGGCCAAATGGGAAAATGCTCAACTCAGGGGTTTGAGCCCTAATGTTGGGTAAAAGGAAAAACGCTCAACTCAGGGGTTGGAGCCGTAATGTTGGTTAAAGGGAAAAACACTCAACTCGGGGGTTGGGGCCCTAATATTAGCTAAAGGGAAAAACACTCAACTCTGGGGTTGGAGCCCTAATTTTGGCCAAAAGCGAAAACGCTCAACTCAAGGGTTCGAGCGCTAATGTTGGCTAAAAGAAAAATGATCAACTCAGGGGTTGGAGCCCTAATGTTGGCTAAAAGGAAAAATGCTCAACTCAGGGGTTGGAGCCCTAATGTTGGCTAAAAGGAAAAATGCTCAACTCAGGGGTTGGAGCCCTAATGTTGGCTAAGGGAAAAAATGCAAAACCAAGGGGTTGGAGCCCTAATATTGGTTAAAGGAAAAAAATGCTCAACTTAGGGGTTGGAGCCCTAATGTTGGCTAAAGGAAAAAATGCTCAACTCACGGGTTGGATTAATGTTGGCTAAAGAATAAAAGGCTCAACTCAGGGGTTGGAGCCCTAATGTTGGCCAAATGGGAAAATGCTCAACTCAGGGGTTGGAGCCCTAATGTTGGGTAAAAGGAAAAACGCTCAACTCAGGGGTTGGAGCCCTAGTGTTGGTTAAAGGGAAAAACACTCAACTCAGGGGTTGGAGCCCTAATATTAGCTAAAGGTAAAAACACTCAACTCTGGGGTTGGAGCCCTAATTTTGGCCAAAAGCGAAAACGCTCAACTCAAGGGTTCGAGCGCTAATTTTGGCTAAAAGAAAAATGATCAACTCAGGGGTTGGAGCCCTAATGTTGGCTAAAAGGAAAAATGCTCAACTCAGGGGTTGGAGCCCTAATGTTGGCTAAGGGAAAAAATGCAAAACCAAGGGGTTGGAGCCCTAATATTGGTTAAAGGAAAAAAATGCTCAACTTAGGGGTTGGAGCCCTAATGTTGGCTAAAGGAAAAAATGCTCAACTCACGGGTTGGATTAATGTTGGCTAAAGAATAAAAGGCTCAACTCAGGGGTTGGAGCCCTAATGTTGGCCAAATGGGAAAATGCTCAACTCAGGGGTTGGAGCCTTAATGTTGGGTAAAAGGAAAAACGCTCAACTCAGGGATTGGAGCCCTAGTGTTGGTTAAAGGGAAAAACACTCAACTCAGGGGTTGGAGCCCTAATATTAGCTAAAGGTAAAAATACTCAACTCTGGGGTTGGAGCCCTAATTTTGGCCAAAAGCGAAAACGCTCAACTCAAGGGTTCGAGCGCTAATTTTGGCTAAAAGAAAAATGATCAACTTAGGGGTTGGAGCGCTAATGTTGGCTAAAAGGAAAAATGCTCAACTCAGGGGTTGGAGCCCTAATGTTGGTTAAGGGAAAAATGCTAAACTAAGGGGTTGGAGCCCTAATATTGGTTAATGTAAAAAAATGCTCAACTCAGGGGTTGGAGCGCTAATGTTGGCTGAAGGAAAAAATGCTCAACTCACGGGTTGGAGCCGTAATGTTGGCTAAAGGGCAAAATGCTCAGCTCGGGGGTTGGAGCCCTAATGTTGGCTAAAAGGGAAAATGCTCAACTCAGGGGTTGGAGCCCTAATGTTGGCTAAAAGGGAAAATGCTCAACTCAGGGGTTGGAGCCCTAATGTTGGGTAAAAGGAAAAACGCTCAACTCAAGGGTTGGAGCCCTAATGTTGGCTAAAAGGGAAAAACGCTCAACTCAGGGGTTGAAGCCCTAATGTTGGCAAAAAGAAAAAACGCTCAACTCAGGGGTTGGAGCCCTAATGTTGGCTAAAAGGAAAAATGCTTAACTCAGGGGTTGGAGCCCTAATGTTGGCTATAAGGGAAAACACTCAACTCAGAGGTTAGAGCCCTAATGTTGGCTAAAAGGGAAAAACGCTCAACTCAAGGGTTGAAGCCCTAATGTTGGCTAAAAGGGAAAATGATCAACTCAAGGGTTGTAGTCCTAACGTTGGCTAAAAGGAAAAACGATCAACTCAAGGGTTGGAGATCTAATGTTGGCTAAAAGGAAAAATACGCAACTCAGGGGTTGGAGCCCTAATGTTGGCTAATAGGAATAAATGCTCAACTCAGGGGTTGGAGCCCTAATGTTGGCTAAAAGGAAAAACACTCAACTCAGGGGTTGGAGCCCTAATGTTGGCTAATGGAAAAATGCTCAACTCAGGGGTTGGAGCCCTAATGTTGGCTTAGGGAAAAAATGCTCAATTAAGGGTTGGAGCCCTAATGTTGGCCAAAGGAAAAAATGCTCGACTCAGGGGTTGGAGCCCTAATATTGGCTAATGGAAAAAACGCTCAACTCAGGGGTTGGAGCCCTATTTTTGGCTGAAGGAAAAAACGCTCAACTCCGGGGTTGGAGCCCTAATGTTGGCTAAAAGGGAAAACGCTCAACTCAGGGGTTGGAGCCCTAATGTTGGCTAAAAGGGAAAACGCTCAACTCAGGGGTTCGAGCCCTAATGATGGCTAAAGGAAAAATGCTCAATTCTGTGGTTGGAGCCCTAATGTTGGCTAAAAGGAAAAATGCTCAACTTAGGGGTTGGAGACCTAATGTTGGCTATGGGAAAAAATGCTAAACTCAGGGGTTGGTGCCCTAATATTGGTTAAAGGAAAAAAATGCTCAACTTAGTGGTTGGAGCCCTAATGTTGGCTAAAGGAAAAAACGTTCAACTCACGAGTTGGAGCCGTAAAGTTGGCTAAAGGGCAAAATGCTCAACTCAGGGGTTGGAGCCCTAATGTTGGCTAAAAGGGAAAATGCTCAACTCAAGGGTTGGAGCCCTAATGTTGGGTAAAAGGAAAAACGCTCAACTCAGGGGTTGGATCCCTAATGTTGGCTAAAGGGAAAAAAGCTCAACTCAAGGGTTGGAGCCCAAATATTGGCTAAAGTAAAAAATGCTCAACTCAGGGGTTGGAGCCCTAATGTTGGCTAAAAGAAAAAATGCTCAACTCAGAGGTTGGAGCCCAAATGTTGGCTAAAAGGGAAAATGCTTAACTCAGGGATTGGAGCCCTAATGTTGGCTAAAAGGGAAAAAGCTCAACTAAGAGGCTAGAGCCCTAATGTTGGCTAAAAGGGAAAAATGCTCAACTCAGGGGTTGAAGCCCCAATGTTGGCTAAAAAGGAAAATGATCAACTCAAGGGTTGTAGCCCTAATGTTGGCTAAAAGGAAAAACAATCAACTCAAGGGTTGGAGATCTAATGTTGGCTAAAAGGGAAAATGCTCTACTCCGGGGTTGGAGACCTAATGTTGGCTAAAAGGAAAAACGCTCAACTCAGGGGTTGGAGCCCTAATGTTGGCTAAGGGGAAAAATGCTAAACTCAGGGGTTGGAGCCCTAATATTGGTTAAAGGAAAAAATGCTCAACTCAGGGGTTGGAGCCCTAATGTTGGCTAAAGGAAAAAATGCTCAACTCACGGGTTGGATCCGTAATGTTGGCTAAGGGGCAAAATGCTCAACTTAGGGGTTGGAGCCCTGATGTTGGCTAAAAGGGAAGATGCTCAACTCAGGGTTGGAGCCCTAATGTTGGGGAAAAGGAAAAATGCTCAACTCAGGGGTTGGAGCCCTAGTGTTGGCTAAAGGGCAAAACACTCAACTCATGGGTTGGAGCCCTAATATTTGCTAAAAGAAAAAACGCTCAACTCAGGGGTTGGAGCCCTAATGTTGGCTAAAAGGGAAAATGCTTAACTCAGGGGTTGAGGCCCTGATGTTGGCTAAAAGGGAAAACGCTCAACTCAGAGGTTAGAGCCCTAATGTTGGCTAAAAGGTAAAAACGCTCAACTCAGGGGTTGAAGCCCTAATGTACGCTAAAAGGGAAAATGATCAACTCAGGGGTTGTAGCCCTAACGTTGGCTAAAAGGAAAAACGATCAACTCAGGGGTTGGAGATCTAATGTTGGCTAAAAGGAAAAATGCTCAACTCAGGGGTTGGAGCCCTAATGTTGGCTAAAAGGGAAAACGCGCATCTCAGGGGTTGGAGCCCAAATGCTGGCTATAGGAAAAATGCTTAACTCAGGGGTTGGAGCCCTAATGATGGCTAAGGGAAAAAAACGCTCAACTCAGGGGTTAGAGCCCTAATGTTGGCTAATGGAAAAAATGCTCAACTCAGGGGTAGGAGCGCTAATGTTGTCTAAAGGAAAAAATTCTCAACTCAGGGGTTGGAGCCCTAATGTTGGCTAAAGGGCAAAACGCTCAACTTAGGAGTTGGAGCCCTAATGTTGGCTAAAAGGGAAGACACTCAACTAAGGGGTTCAAGCCCTAATGTTGGCTAAAGGAAAATTGCTCAACTCAGGGGTTGGAACCCTAATATTGGCTAAAAGGAAAAACGCTCAACTCAGGGGTTGGAGCAATAATGTTGGCTAAAAGGAAAAACGATCAACTTTGGGGTTGGAGCCCTAATGTTGGCTAAAAGGGAAAATGCTCAACTCAGGGGTTCGAGCCCTAATGTTGGCAATAGGAAAAATGCTCAACTCAGGGGTTGGAACCTTAGTGTTGGCTAAAAGGAAAAATGCTCAACTCAGAGGTTGGAGCCCTAATGTTGGCTAAGGGAAAAAATGCTCAACTCAAGGGTATGAGCCCTAATGTTGGCTAAAGGAAAAAATGCTCAACTCAGGGGTTGGAACACTAATGTTGTCTAAAGGAAAAAATGCTCAACTCAGGGATTGGAGCCCTAATGTTGGCTAAAGGGAAAAATGCTCATCTCATAGGTTGGAGCCCTAATGTTGGCTAAAAGGGAAAACACTCAACTCAGGGGTTCGAGCCCTAATGTTAGCTAAAGGAAAAATGCTCAACTCTGGCGTTGGAGCCCTAATGTTGGCTAAAAGGAAAAATGCTCAACTCAAGGGTTGGAGCCCTAATGTTGGCTAATAGGGAAAACGCTCGACTCAGAGGTTGGAGCCCTAATGTTGGGTTAAAGGAAAAACGCTCAACTCAGGGTTGGAGCCCTAGTGTTGGATAAAGGGAAAAACACTCAACTCAAGTGTTGGAGCCCTAATATTGGCTAAAAGAAAAAACACTCAACTCAGGGGTTGGAGCCCTAATGTTTGCTAAAAGGGAAAACGCTCAACTCAGAGGTTAGAGCCCTAATGTTGGCAATAGGAAAAATGCTCAACTCAGGGGTTGGAACCTTAGTGTTGGCTAAAAGGAAAAATGCTCAACTCAGAGGTTGGAGCCCTAATGTTGGCTAAGGGAAAAAATGCTCAACTCAAGGGTATGAGCCCTAATGTTGGCTAAAGGAAAAAATGCTCAACTCAGGGGTTGGAACACTAATGTAGTCTAAAGGAAAAAATGCTCAACTCAGGGATTGGAGCCCTAATGTTGGCTAAAGGGAAAAATGCTCATCTCAGAGGTTGGAGCCCTAATGTTGGCTAAAAGGGAAAACACTCAACTCAGGGGTTCGAGCCCTAATGTTAGCTAAAGGAAAAATGCTCAACTCTGGCGTTGGAGCCCTAATGTTGGCTAAAAGGAAAAATGCTCAACTCAAGGGTTGGAGCCCTAATGTTGGCTAATAGGGAAAACGCTCGACTCAGAGGTTGGAGCCCTAATGTTGGGTTAAAGGAAAAACGCTCAACTCAGGGTTGGAGCCCTAGTGTTGGCTAAAGGGAAAAACACTCAACTCAAGTGTTGGAGCCCTAATATTGGCTAAAAGAAAAAACACTCAACTCAGGGGTTGGAGCCCTAATGTTTGCTAAAAGGGAAAACGCTCAACTCAGAGGTTAGAGCCCTAATGTTGGCTAGAAGGAAAAACCGCTCAACTCAGGGGTTGAATCCCTAATGTTGGCTAAAAGGGAAAATGATAAACTCAGGGGTTGTAGCCCTAATGTTGGCTAAAAGGAAAAACGATCAACTCAGGGGTTGGAGATCTAATGTTGGCAAAAAGGAAAAATGCTCAACTCAGGGGTTGGAGCCCTAATGTTGGCTAAAAGAAATAATACTCAATTCTGGGGTTGGAGACCTAATGTTGGCTAAAAGGAATAAATACTCAACTCAGGGGTTGGAGCCCTAATGTTGGCTAAAAGGAAAAATGCACAACTCAGGGGTTGGAGCCCTAATGTTGGCTAACAGAAAAATGCTCAACTCAGGGATTGGAGCCCTAATGTTGGCTAAGGGGAAAAATGCTCAACTCAAGTGTTGGAGCCCTAATGTTGGCTATAGGAATAAAAATGCTCAACTCAGGGGTTGGAGCCCTAATGATGGCTAAAGGAAAAAATGCTCAACTCAGGGGTTGGAGCCCTATTGTTGACTAAAGGAAAAAACGCTCAACTCAGGGGTTGCAGCCCTAATGTTGGCTAAAAGGGAAAATGCTCAACTCAGGGGTTCGATCCCTAATGTTGGCTAAAGGAAAAATGCTCAACTCTAGGGTTGGAGCCCTAATGTTGGCTAAAAGGAAAAACGCTCAACTCAAGGGTTGGATCCCTAATGTTGGCTAAAAGGGAAAACGCTCAACTCGGGGGTTCAAGCCCTAATGCTGGCTAAAAGGAAAAACGCTCAACTCAGGGGTTGGAGCCCTAATGTTGGCTAAGGGAAAAAATGCTCAACTCAGGGGTTGGAGCCCTAATGTTGGCTAAGGGAAAAAATGCTCAACTCAGGGGTTGGAGCCCTAATGTTGGCTAAAGGAAAAAATGCTCAACTCGAGGATTGGAGCCCTAATGTTGGCTAAAAGGTAAAATGCTCAACTTAGGGGTTCGAGCCCTAATGTTGGCTAAAGGAAAAATGCTCAACTCTAGGGTTGGAGCCCAAATGTTGGCTAAAAATAAAAACACTCAACTCAAGGGTTGGAGCGCTAATGTTGGCTAAAAGGGAAAACGCTCAACTCAGGGGTTCGAGCCCTAATGTTGGCTAAAAGAAAAAACGCTCAACTCAGGGGTTGGAGCCCTAGTGTTGGCTAAAAGGGAAAACGCTCAACTTAGGGGTTGGAGCCCTAATGTTGGGTAAAAGGAAAAATGCTCAACTCAAGGGTTGGAGCCCTAGTGTTGGCTAAAGGGAAAAACACTCAACTCAAGGGTTGGAGCCCTAATATTGGCTAAAGGAAAAAATGCTCAACTCAGGGGTTGGAGCCCTAATGTTGGCTAATAGAAAAAATACTCAATTCAGGGGTTGGAGCCCTAATTTTGGCTAAGGGAAAAAAATGCTCAGCTCGGGGGTTGGAGCCCTAATGTTGGCTAAAGGAAAAAATGCTCAACTCAGGGGTTGGAGCCCTAATGTTGGCTAAAAGGAAAAACGCTCAACTCAGGGGTTGGAGCCCTAATGTTGGCTAAAAGGGAAAACACTCAACTTAGGGGTTGGAGGCCTGATGTTGGGTAAAAGGAAAAATGCTTAACTCAGGGGTTGGAGCCCTAGTGTTGGCTAAAGGGAAAAACACACAACTCAAGGGTTGGAGCCCTAATATTGGCTAAAATGAAAAACGCTCAACTCAGGGGTTGGAGCCCTAATGTTGGCTAAAAGGCAAAACGCTCAACTCAGGGGTTGGAGCCCTAATGTTGGCTAAGGGAAAAAAAGCTCAACTCAGGGGTTGGAGCCCTAATGTTGGCTAAAGGAAAAAATGCTCAACTCTAGTGTTGGAGCCCTAATGTTGGCTAAAAGGGAAAATGCTCAACTTAGGGGTTCGAGCCCTAATGTTGGCTAAAGGAAAAATGCTCAACTCTGGAGTTGGAGCCCTAATGTTGGCTAAAAGGAAAAACACTCAACTCAAGGGTTGGAGTCCTAATGTTGGCTAAAAGGGAAAATGCTCAACTCAGGGTTCGAGCCCTAATGTTGGCTAAAAGGAAAAACACTCAACTCAGGGGTTGGAGCCCTAATGTTGGCTAACAGGGAAAACGCTCAACTTAGGGGTCGGAGCCCTAATGTTGGGCAAAAGCAAAAATGCTCAACTCAGGGGTTGGAGCCCTAGTGTTGGCTAAAGGGAAAAACACTCAACTCAAGGGATGGAGTACTAATATTGGCCAAAGGGAAAAATGCTTAACTCAGGGGTTGGAGCCCTAATGTTGGCTAATAGAAAAAACGCTCAATTTAGGGGTTGGAGCCCTAATGTTGGCTAAAAGGGAAAATGCTTAACTCAGGGGTTGGAGCCCTAATGTTGGCTAAAGGGCAAAACGCTCAACTCAGGTGTTGGAGCCTTAATGTTGGCTAAAAGGGAAAACACTCAACTAAGGGGTTAAAGCCCTAATGTTGGCTAAAGGAAAAATGCTCAACTCAGGAGTTGGAGACCTAATGTTGGCAAAAAGGGAAAACGCTCAACTCAGGGGTTCGAGCCCTAATGTTGGCTAAAAGGAAAAACGCTCAACTCAGGGATTGGAGCCCTAATCTTGGCTAAAGGAAAAATGCTCAACTCAGGAGTTGGAGCTCTAATGTTGGCTAAAGGAAAAACGCTCAACTCAGGGGTTGGAGCAGTAATGTTGGCTAAAAGGAAAAACGATCAACTCAGGGGTTGGAGCCCTAATGTTGGCTAAAAGGGAAAACGCGCATCTTAGGGGTTGGAGCCCTAATGCTGGCTATAGGAAAAATGCTTAACTCAGGGGTTGGAGCGCTAATGTTGTCTAAAGGAAAAAATGCTCAACTCAGGGGTTGGAGCCCTAATGTTAGCTAACGGGAAAAACGCTCAACTCAGGAGTTGGAGCCCTAATGTTGGCTAAAAGGGAAGACACTCAACTAAGGGGTTCGAGCCCTAATGTTGGCTAAAGGAAAACTGCTCAACTCAAGTGTTGGAGCCCTAATATTGGCTAAAAGGAAAAATGCTCAACTCAGGGGTTGTAGCAATAATGTTGGCTAAAAGGAAAAATGATCAACTTTGGGGTTGGAGCCCTAATGTTGGCTAAAAGAGAAAACGCTCAACTCAGGGGTTCGAGCCCTAATGATGGCAATAGGAAAAATGCTCAACTCAGGGGTTGGAGCCCTAATGTTGGCTAAAAGGAAAAATGCTCAACTCAAGGGTATGAGCCCTAATGTTGGCTAAAGGAAAAAATGCTCAACTTAGGGGTTGGAACGCTAATGTTGTCTGAAGGAAAAAATGCTCAACTCAGGGGTTGGAACCCTAATGTTGGCTAAAGGGAAAAATGCTCATCTCAGGGGTTGGAGCCCTAATGTTGGCTAAAAGGGAAAACACTCAACTCAGGGGTTCGAGCCCTAATGTTAGCTAAAGGAAAAATGCTCAACTCTGGGGTTGGAGCCCTAATGTTGGCTAAAAGGAAAAACGCTCAACTAAAGGGTTGGAGCCCTAATATTGGATAATAGGGAAAACGCTCAACTCAGGGGTTGGAGCCCTAGTGTTGGCTAATGGGAAAAACGCTCAACTCAGGGGTTGGAGTCCTAATGTTGGCTAAGGGAAAAAATGCTCAACTCGGGGGTTGGACGCTCAACTCAGGGTTAGGAGCCCTAATGTTGGCTAAAAGGGAAAATGCTCAACTCAGGGGTTGGAGCCCTAATATTGGCTAAAAGGAAAAATGCTCAACTCAGGGGTTGGAGCCCTAATGTTGGCCAAAAGGGAAAACGCTCAACTCAGGGTTTGGAGCCCTAATGTTGGATAAAGGGGAAAATGCTCAACTCAGGGGTTGGAGCCCTAATGTTGGCTAAAGGGCAAAACGCTCAACTCAGGGGTTGGAGCCTTAATGTTGGCTAAAAGGGAAAACACTCAACTAAGTATTTGGAGCCCTAATGTTGGCTAAAGGAAAAATGCTCAACTCAGGGGTTGGAGCCCTTATGTTGGCTAAAGGAAAAACGCTCAACTCAGGGGTTGGAGCAATAATGTTGGCTAAAAGGAAAAACGATCAACTCAGGGGTTGGAGCCCTAATGTTGGCTAAAAGGGAAAACGCGCATCTCAGGGGTTGGAGCCCTAATGCTAGCTATAGGAAAAATGCTTAACTCAGGGGTTGGAGCCCTAATGATGGCTAAGGGAAAAAACGCTCAACTCAGGGGTTGGAGCACTAATGTTGGCTAATGGAAAAAACGCTCAACTCAGGGGTTGGAGCGCTAATGTTGTCTAAAGGAAAAAATGCTCAACTCAGGGGTTGGAGCCTAATGGTGGCTAAAGGGCAAAACGCTCAACTCAGGAGTTGGAGCCCTAATGTTAGCTAAAAGGGAAGACACTCAACTAAAGGGTTCGAGCCCTAATGTTGGCTAAAGGAAAACTGCTCAACTCAGGGGTTGGATCCCTAATATTGGCTAAAAGGAAAAACGCTCAACTCAGGGGTTGGAGCAATAATGTTGGCTAAAAGGAAAAACGATCAACTTTGGGGTTGGAGCCCTAATGTTTGCTAAAAGGGAAAACGCTCAACTCAGGGGTTCAAGTCCTGATGTTGGCAGTAGGAAAAATGCTCAACTCAGGGGTTGGAGCCCTAATGTTGGCTAAAAGGAAAAAGGCTCAACTCAGGGGTTGGAGCCCTAATGTTGGCTAAGGGAAAAAATGCCCAACTCAAGGGTATGAGCCCTAATGTTGTTGGCTGAAGGAAAAAATGCTCAACTCAGGGGTTGGAATGCTAATGTTGTCTAAAGGAAAAAATGCTCAACTCAGGGGTTGGAGCCCTAATGTTTGCTAAAGGGACAAATGCTCATCTCAGCGGTTGGAGCCCTAATGTTGGCTAAAAGGGAAAACACTCAACTCAGGGGTTCGAGCCCTAATGTTAGCTAAAGGAAAAATGCTCAACTCTGGGGTTGGAGCCCTAATGTTGTCTAAAAGGAAAAACGCTTAACTCAAGTGTTGGAGCCCTAATGTTGGATAATAGGGAAAACGCTCAACTCAGGGGTTGGAGCCCTAATGTTGGCTAAAAGGATAAACGCTCAACTCAGGGGTTGGAGCCTTAATGTTGGCTAAGGTAAAAAATTCTCTACTTGGGGATTGGAGCCCTAATGTTGGCTAAAGGAAAAAATGCTCAACTCAGGGGTTGGAGCCCTAATGTTGGCTAAATGAAAAAACGCTCAACTCAAGGGTTGGACGCTCAACTCAGGGGTAGGAGCCCTAATGTTGGCTAAAAGGGAAAATGCTCAACTTAGGGGTTGGAGCCCTAATGTTGGCCAAAAGGAAAAATGCTCAACTCAGGGGTTGGAGCCCTAATGTTAGCTAACGGGAAAAGTGCTAAACTCAGGGGTTGGAGCCCTAATGTTGGCTAAAGGGAAAAACGCTCAACTCAGGGGTTGGAGCCCTAATGTTAGCCAAAAGGGAAAACGCTCAACTCAGGGTTTGGAGCCCTAATGTTTGATAAAAGGGAAAATGCTCAACTCAGGGGTTGGAGCCCTAATGTTGGTTAAAGGGCAAAACGCTCAACTCAAGGGTTGGAGCCTTAATGTTGGCTAAAGGGGAAAACACTCAACTAAGGGTTTGGAGCCCTAATGTTGGCTAAAGGAAAAATGCTCAACTCAGGGTTGGAGCCCTAATGTTGGCTAAAGGAAAAACGCTCAACTCAGGGGTTGGAGCAAAAATGTTGGCTAAAAGGAAAAATGATCAACTCAGGGGTTGGAGCCCTAATGTTCGCTAAAAGGGAAAACGTGCATCTCAGGGGTTGGAGCCATAATGTTGGCTACAGGAAAAATGCTTAACTCAGGGGTTGGAGCCCTAATGTTGGCTAAGGGAAAAAACGCTCAGGTCAGGGGTTTGAGCCCTAATGTTGGCTAAAGGAAAAAACGCTCAACTCTGGGGTTGGAGCGCTAATGTTGTCTAAAGGAAAAAATGCTCAACTCAGGGGTTGGAGCCCTAATGTTGGCTAAAGGGAAAAATGCTCAACTCAGGGGTGGGAGCCATAATATTGGCTAAAGGAAAAAAATGCTCAACTTAGGGGTTGGAGCCCTAATGTTGGCTAAAGGAAAAAACGCTCAACTTAGGGGTTAGAGCCCTAATGTTGGCTAATGGGAAAAACACTCAACTCAGGAGTTGGAGTTCTAATGTTGGATAAAAGGGAAGACACTCAACTAAGGGGTTCGAGCCCTAATGTTGGCTAAAGGAAAAATGCTCAACTCTGGGGTTGGAGCCCTAATGTTGGCTAAAGGAAAAATGCTCAACTCTGGGGTTGGAGCCCTAATGTTGGCTAAAAGGAAAACCGCTCAACTCAGGGGTTGGAGCAATAATGTTGGCTAAAAGGGAAAATGCTCAACTTAGGGGTTCGAGCCCTAATGATGGCTAAAGGAAAAATGTTCTACTCTGGGGTTGGAGCCCTAATGTTGGCTAAGGTAAAAAATTCTCTACTTGCGGGTTGGAGCCCTAATGTTGGCTAAAGGAAAAAATGCTCCATTCAGGGGTTGGAGCCCTAATGTTGGCTAAAAGGGAAAATGCTCAACTTAGGGGTTCGAGCCCTAATGTTGGCTAAAGGAAAAATGCTCAACTCTAGGGTTGGAGCCCTAATGTTGGCTAAAAGGAAAAACATTCAACTCAAGGGTTGGAGCCCTAATGTTGGCTAAAAGGGATAACGCTCAACTCAGGGGTTCAAGCCCTAATGTTGGCTAAAAGGAAAAACGCTCAACTTAGGGGTTCGAGCCCTAATGTTGGCTAAAAGGGAAAACGCTCAACTTAGGGGTTGGAGCCCTAGTTTTGGCTAAAGGGAAAAACACTCAACTTAAGGGTTGGAGCCCTAATATTGGCTAAAAGGGAAAATGCTCAACCTAGGGGTTCGAGCCCTAATGTTGGCTAAAGGAAAAATGCTCAACTCTGGGGTTGGAGCCCTAATGTTGGCTAAAAATAAAAACACACAACTCAATGGTTGGAGCCCTAATGTTGGCTAAAAGGGAAAACGCGCATTTTAGGGGTTGGAGCCCTAATGCTGGCTATAGGAAAAATGCTTAACTCAGGGGTTGGAGCCCTAATGCTGGCTATAGGAAAAATGCTTAACTCAGGGGTTGGAGCCCTAATGATGGCTAAGGGAAAAAACGCTCAACTCAGGGGTTTGAGCCCTAATGTTGGCTAATGGAAAAAATGCTCAACTCAGGGGTTGGAGTGCTAATGTTGTCTAAAGGAAAAAATGCTCAACTCAAGGGTTGGAGCCCTAATGTTGGCTAAAGCGAAAAACGCTCAACTCAGGAGTTGGAGCCCTAATGTTGGATAAAAGGGAAGACACTCAACTAAGGGGTTCGAGCCCTAATGTTGGCTAAAGGAAAACTGCTCAACTGAGGGGTTGGAGCCCTAATATTGGCTAAAAGGAAAAACGCTCAACTCAGGGGTTGGAGCCCTAATGTTGGCAATAGGAAAAATGCTCAACTCAGGGGTTGGAGCCCTAATGTTGGCTAAAAGGAAAAATACTCAACTCAGGGGTTGGACCCCTAATGTTTGCTAAGGGAAAAAATGCTCAACTCAAGGGTATGAGCCCTAATGTTGGATAAAGGAAAAAATGCTCAACTTAGGGGTTGGAATGCTAATGTTGTCTAAAGGAAAAAATGCTCAACTCAGGGGTTGGAACCCTAATGTTGGCTAAAGGGAAAAATGCTCATCTCAGGGGTTGGAGCCCTAATGTTGGCTAAAAGGGAAAACACTCGACTCAGGGGTTCGAGCCCTAATGTTAGCTAAAGGAAAAATGCTCAACTCTGGGGTTGGAGCCCTATTGTTGGCTAAAAGGAAAAACGCTCAAATCAAGGGTTGGAGCCCTAATATTGGATAATAGGGAAAACGCTCAACTCAGGGGTTGGAGCCCTAGTGTCGGCTAATGGGAAAAACACACAACTCAAGGGTTGGAGCCCTAATATTGGCTAAAGGGAAAAATTCTCAACTCAGGGGTTGGAGCCCTAATGTTGGCTAAAAGTAAAAACGCTCAACTCAGGGGTTGGAGGGGAAAAATGCTCAATTCGGGGGTTGGACGCCCAACTCAGGGGTAGGAGCCCTAATGTTGGTTAAAAAGGAAAATGCTCAACTCGGGGGTTGGAGCCCTAATATTGGCTAAAAGGAAAAATGCTCAACTCAGGGGTTGGAGCCCTAATGTTGGCCAAAAGGGAAAACGCTCAACTCAGGGTTTGGAGCCCTAATGTTGGATAAAAGGGAAAATGCTCAACTCAGGGTTTGGAGCCCTAATGTTGGCTAAAGGGCAAAACGCTCAACTCAGGGGTTGGAGCCTTAATGTTGGCTAAAAGGGAAAACACTCAACTAAGTGTTTGGAGCCCTAATGTTGGCTAAAGGAAAAATGCTCAACTCAGTGGTTGGAGCCTTTATGTTGGCTAAAGGAGAAACGCTCAACTCAGGCGTTGGAGCAATAATGTTGGCTAAAAGGAAAAACGATCAACTCAGGGGTTGGAGCCCTAATGTTGGCTAAAAGGGAAAACGCGCATCTCAGGGGTTGGAGCCCTAATGCTGGCTATAGGAAAAATGCTTAACTCAGGTGTTGGAGCCTTAATGATGGCTAAGGGAAAAAACGCTCAACTCAGGGGTTTGAGCACTAATGTTGGCTAATGGAAAAAACGCTCAACTCAGGGGTTGGAGCGCTAATGTTGTCTAAAGGAAAAAATGCTCAACTCAGGGGTTGAAGACTAATGTTGGCTAAAGGGAAAAACGCTCAACTCAGGAGTTGGAGCCCTAATTTTGGCTAAAAGGGAAGACACTCAACTAAAGGGTTCGAGCCCTAATGTTGGCTAAAGGAAAACTGCTCAACTCAGGGGTTGGAACGCTAATGTTGGCTAAAGGAAATCTGCTCAACTCAGGGGTTGGAACGCTAATGTTGGCTAAAGGAAATCTGCTCAACTCAGGGGTTGGAACGCTAATGTTGGCTAAAGGAAATCTGCTCAACTCAGGGGTTGGAACGCTAATGTTGGCTAAAGGAAATCTGCTCAACTCAGGGGTTGGAACGCTAATGTTGGCTAAAGGAAATCTGCTCAACTCAGGGGTTGGAACGCTAATGTTGGCTAAAGGAAATCTGCTCAACTCAGGGGTTGGAACGCTAATGTTGGCTAAAGGAAATCTGCTCAACTCAGGGGTTGGAACGCTAATGTTGGCTAAAGGAAATCTGCTCAACTCAGGGGTTGGAACGCTAATGTTGGCTAAAGGAAATCTGCTCAACTCAGGGGTTGGAACGCTAATGTTGGCTAAAGGAAATCTGCTCAACTCAGGGGTTGGAACGCTAATGTTGGCTAAAGGAAATCTGCTCAACTCAGGGGTTGGAACGCTAATGTTGGCTAAAGGAAATCTGCTCAACTCAGGGGTTGGAACGCTAATGTTGGCTAAAGGAAATCTGCTCAACTCAGGGGTTGGAACGCTAATGTTGGCTAAAGGAAATCTGCTCAACTCAGGGGTTGGAACGCTAATGTTGGCTAAAGGAAATCTGCTCAACTCAGGGGTTGGAACGCTAATGTTGGCTAAAGGAAATCTGCTCAACTCAGGGGTTGGAACGCTAATGTTGGCTAAAGGAAATCTGCTCAACTCAGGGGTTGGAACGCTAATGTTGGCTAAAGGAAATCTGCTCAACTCAGGGGTTGGAACGCTAATGTTGGCTAAAGGAAATCTGCTCAACTCAGGGGTTGGAACGCTAATGTTGGCTAAAGGAAATCTGCTCAACTCAGGGGTTGGAACGCTAATGTTGGCTAAAGGAAATCTGCTCAACTCAGGGGTTGGAACGCTAATGTTGGCTAAAGGAAATCTGCTCAACTCAGGGGTTGGAACGCTAATGTTGGCTAAAGGAAATCTGCTCAACTCAGGGGTTGGAACGCTAATGTTGGCTAAAGGAAATCTGCTCAACTCAGGGGTTGGAACGCTAATGTTGGCTAAAGGAAATCTGCTCAACTCAGGGGTTGGAACGCTAATGTTGGCTAAAGGAAATCTGCTCAACTCAGGGGTTGGAACGCTAATGTTGGCTAAAGGAAATCTGCTCAACTCAGGGGTTGGAACGCTAATGTTGGCTAAAGGAAATCTGCTCAACTCAGGGGTTGGAACGCTAATGTTGGCTAAAGGAAATCTGCTCAACTCAGGGGTTGGAGCCCTAATGTTGGCTAAAAGGGAAAACGCTCAACTCAGGGGTTCGAGCCCTAATGTTGGCAATAGGAAAAATGCTCAACTCAGGAGTTGGAGCCCTAATGTTGGCTAAAAGGAAAAATGCTCAACTCAGGTGTTCGAGCCCTAATGTTGGCTAAGAGAAAAAATGCCCAACTTAAGGGTATGAGCCCTAATGTTGGCTGACGGAAAAAATGCTCAACTCAGGGGTTGGAACGCTAATGTTGCCTAAAGGAAAAAATGCTCAACTCAGGAGTTGGAGCCCTAATGTTTGCTAAATGGAAAAATGCTCATCTCAGGGGTTGGAGCCCTAATGTTGGCTAAAAGGTAAAACACTCAACTCAGGGGTTCGAGCCCTAATGTTAGCAAAAGGAAAAATGCTCAACTCTGGAGTTGGAGCCCTAATGTTGGCTAAAAGGAAAAACGCTTAACTCAAGGGTTGGAGCCCTAATGTTGGATAATAGGGAAAACGCTCAACTCAGGGGTTGGAGCCCTAATGTTGGCTAAAAAGATAAACGCTCAACTCTGGGGTTGGAGCCTTAATGTTGGCGAAGGTAAAAAATTCTCTACTTGGGGATTGGAGCCCTAATGTTGGCTAAAGGAAAAAATGCTCAACTCACGGGTTGGAGCCCTAATGTTGGCAAAATGAAAAAATGCTCAACTCAAGGGTTGGACGCTCAACTCAGGGGTAGGAGCCCTAATGTTGGCTAAAAGGGAAAATGCTCAACTCAGGGGTTGGAGCCCTAATGTTGGCTAAAAGGTAAAATGCTCAACTCAGGGGTTGGAGCCCTAATGTTAGCTAAAGGGAAAAGTGCTAAACTCAGGGGTTGGAGCCCTAATGTTGGCTAAAGGGAAAAACGCTCAACTCAGGGGTTGGAGCCCTAATGTTGGCCAAAAGGGAAAACGCTCAACTCAGGGTTTGGAGCCCTAATGTTGGATAAAAGGGAAAATGCTCAACTCAGGGGTTGGAGCCCTAATGTTGGCTAAATGGCAAAACGCTCAACTCAAAGGTTGAAGCCTTAGTGTTGGCCAACAGGGAAAACACTCAACTAAGGGTTTAGAGCCCTAATGTTGGCTAAAGGAAAAATGCTCAACTCAGGGGTTGGAGACCTAATGTTGGCTAAAGGAAAAACGCTCAACTTAGGGGTTGGAGCAATAATGTTGGCTAAAAGGAAAAACGATCAACTCAGGGGTTGGAGCCCTAATGTTGGCTAAAGGAAAAACGCTCAACTTAGGGGTTGGAGCAATAATGTTGGCTAAAAGGAAAAACGATCAACTCAGGGGTTGGAGCCCTAATGTTGGCTAAAAGGGAAAACGTGCATCTCAGGGGTTGGAGCCATAATGTTGGCTATAGGAAAAATACTTAACTCAGGGGTTGGAGCACTGATGTTGGCTAAGGGAAAAAACGCTCCACTAAGGGGTTTGAGCCCTAATGTTGGCTAAAGGAAAAAACGCTCAACTCTGGGGTTGGAGCGCTAATGTTGTCTAAAGGAAGAAATGCTCAACTCAGGGGTTGGAGCCCTAATGTTGGCTAAAGGAAAAACGCTCAACTCAGGGGTTGGAGCAATAATGTTGGCTAAAAGGAAAAACGATCAACTCAGGGGTTGGAGCCGTAATGTTGGCTATAGGAAAAATGCTTAACTCAGGGGTTGGAGCCCTAATGTTGGCTAAGGGAAAAAACGCTCAACTAAGGGGTTTGAGCCCTAATGTTGGCTAAAGGAAAAAACGCTCAACTCAGGGGTTGGAGTGCTAATGTTGTCTAAAGGAAAAAATGCTCAACTCAGGGGTTGGAGCCCTAATGTTGGCTAAAGGGAAAAATGCTAAACTCAGGGGTGGGAGCCATAATATTGGCTAATGGAAAAAAACGCTCAACTCGGGGGTTGGAGCCCTAATCTTGGCTAAAGGAAAAAACGCTCAACTTAGGGGTTGGAGCCCTAATGTTGGCTAAAGGGAAAAGCGCTCAACTCAGGAGTTGGAGTTCTAATGTTGGCTAAAAGGGAAGACACTCAACTAAGGGTTTCGAGCCCTAATGATGGCTAAAGGAAAAATGTTCAACTCTGGGGTTGGAGCCCTAATGTTGGCTAAAAGGAAGAACGCTCAACTCAGGGGTTGGAGCCCTAATGTTGGCTAAAGGAAAAAATGCTCAACTCAGGGGTTGGAGCCCTATTGTTGACTAAAGGAAAAAATGCTCAACTCAAGGATTGGAGCCCTAATGTTGGCTAAAAGGGAAAACGCTCAACTCAGGGGTTCGATCCCTAATGTTGGCTAAAGGAAAATTGCTCAACTCTGGAGTTGGATCCCTAATGTTGGATAAAAGAAAAATCGCTCAACTCAAGGGTTGGATCCCTAATGTTGGCTAAAAGGGAAAACGCTCAACTCGGGGGTTCGAGCCCTAATGTTGGCTAAAAGGAAAAATGCTCAACTCTGGGGTTGGAGCCCTAATGTTGGCTACGCAACTTGGGGGTTGGAGCCCTAATGTTGGCTAAAGGAAAAAATGCTACACTCAGGGGTTGGAGCCCTAATGTTGGCTAAAAGGGGAAATGCTCAACTTAGGGGTTCGAGCCCTAATGTTGGCTCAAGGAAAAATGCTCAACTATGGGGTTGGAGCCCTAATGTTGGCTAAAAGGAAAAACACTCAACTCAAGGGTTGGAGCCCTAATGTTGGCTAAAAGGAAAAACGCTCAACTCAGGGGTTGGAGCCCTAATGTTGGCTAAGGAAAAAAATGCTCAACTCAAAGGTATGAGCCCTAATGTTGGCTGAAGGAAAAAATGCTCAACTCAGGAGTTGGAACGCTAATGTTGTCGAAAGGAAAAAATGCTCAACTCAGGGGTTGGAGCCCTAATGTTGGCGAAAAGGAAAAACGCTCAACTCAGGGGTTGGTGCCTTAATGTTGGCTAAGGGAAAAAATTCTCTACTTGGGGGTTGCAGCCCTAATGTTGGCTAAAGGAAAAAATGCTCAACTCAGAGGTTGGGGCCCTAATGTTGGCTAAATGAAAAAACGCTCAACTCAGGGGTAGGAGTCCTAATGTTGGCTAAAAGGGAAAATGCTCAACTCAGGGGTTGGAGCCCTAATATTGGCTAAAAGGAAAAATGCTCAACTCAGGGGCTGGATCCCTAATGTTAGCTAAAGGGAAAAGCACTAAACTCAGGGTTAGAGCCCTAATGTTGGCTAAAAGGAAAAACGCTCAACTCAGGGTTGGAGCCCTAATGTTGGATAAAAGGGAAAATGCTCAGTTCAGGGGTCGGAGCCCTAATGTTGGCTAAAGGGCAAAACGCTCAACTCAGGGGTTGGAGCCTTAATGTTGGCTAAAAGGAAAAACGCTCAACTCAGGGGTTGGAGCCCTAATGTTGGCTAAAGGAAAAATGCTCAACTCAAGGGTTGGAGCAATAATGTTGGCTAAAAGGAAAAACGATCAACTCAGGGGTTGGAGCCCTAATGTTGGATATAGGAAAAATGCTTAACTCAAGGGTTGGAGCCCTAATGTTGGCTAAGGGAAAAAACGCTCAACTAAGGGGTCTGAGCCCTAATGTTGGCTAAAGGAAAAAATGCTCAACTCAGGGGTTGGAGCGCTAATGTTGTCTAAAGGAAAAAATGCTCAACTCAGGGGTTGGAGCGCTAATGTTGTCTAAAGGAAAAAATGCTCAACTCAGGGGTTGGAGCCCTATTGTTGGCTAAAGGGAAAAATGCTAAACTTAGGGGTTGGAGCCCTAATGTTGGCTAAATGGAAAAACGTTCAACTCAGGAGTTGGAGTTCTAATGTTGGGTATAAGGGAAGACACTCAACTAAGGGGTTCGAGCCCTAATGATGTCTAACGGAAAAATGTTCAACTCTGGGGTTGGAGCCCTAATGTTGGCTAAAAGGAAGAACGCTCAACTCAGGGGTTGGAGCAATAATGTTGGCTAAAAGGGAAAATGCTCAACTTAGGGGTTCGTGACCTAATGTTGGCTAAAGGAAAAAATGCTCAACTCAGGGGTTGGATCCCTATTGTTGACTAAAGGAAAAAACGCTCAACTCAAGGGTTGGAGCCCTAATGTTGTCTAAAAGGGAAAACGCTCAACTCAGGGGTTCGATCCCTAATGTTGGCTAAAGGAAAATTGCTCAACTCTGGGGTTGGATCCCTAATGTTGGCTAAAAGGGAAAACGCTCAACTCGGGGGTTCGAGCCCTAATGTTGGCTAAAAGGAAAAATGCTCAACAATGGGGTTGGAGCCCTAATGTTGGCAAAGCAACTTGGGGGTTGGAGCCCTAATGTTGGCTAAAGGAAAAAACGCTACACTCAGGGGTTGGAGCCTTAATGTTGGCTAAAAGGGGAAATGCTCAACTTAGGGGTTCGAGCCCTAATGTTGGCTAAAGGAAAAATGCTCAACTCTGGGGTTGGAGCCCTAATGTTGGCTAAAAGGAAAAATGCTCAACTCAGGGGTTGGAGCCCTAATATTTGCTAAAAGGGAAAACACTCAACTCAAGGGTTGGAGCACTAATATTGGATAATAGGGAAAATGCTCAACTCAGGGGTTGGAGCCCTAATGTTGGCGAAAAGGAAAAACGCTCAACTCAGGGGTTGGAGCCTTATTGTTGGCTAAGGGAAAAAATTCTCTACTTGGGGGTTGCAGCCCTAATGTTGGCTAAAGGAAAAAATGCTCAACTCAGGGGTTGGAGCCCTAATGTTGGCTAAATGAAAAAACGCTCAACTCAGGGGTAGGAGTCCTAATGTTGGCTAAAAGGGAAAATGCTCAACTCAAGGGTTGGAGCCCTAATATTGGCTAAAAGGAAAAATGCTCAACTCAGGGGTTGGAGCCCTAATGTTAGCTAAAGGGAAAAGCACTAAACTAAGGGTTTGAGCCCTAATGTTGGCTAAAAGGAAAAACGCTCAACTCAGGGTTGGAGCCCTAATGTTGGCCAAAAGGGAAAACGCTCAACTCAGGGTTTGGAGCCCTAATGTTGGATAAAAGGGAAAATGCTCAATTCAGGGGTCGGAGCCCTAATGTTGGCTAAAGGGCAAAATGCTCAACTCAGGGGTTGGAGCCTTAATGTTGGCTAAAAGGGAAAACACTCAACTAAGGGTTTGGAGCCCTAATGTTGGCTAAAGGAAAAATGCTCAACTCAGGGGTTGGAGCCCTAATGTTAGCTAAAGGAAAAATGCTCAACTCAAGGGTTGGAGCGATAATGTTGGCTAAAAGGAAAAACGATCAACTCAGGGGTTGGAGCCCTAATGTTGGCTAAAAGGGAAAACGCGCATCTCAGGGGTTGGAGCCCTAATGCTGGCTATAGGAACAATGCTTAACTCAGGGGTTGGAGCTCTAATGATGTCTAAGGGAAAAAAATGCTCAACTCAGGGGTTTGAGCCCTAATGTTGGCTAATGGAAAAAATGCTCAACTCAGGGGTTGGAGCGCTAATGTTGTCTAAAGGAAAAAATGCTCAACTCAGGGGTTGGAGCCTAATGTTGTCTAAAGGGCAAAACGCTCAACTCAGGAGTTGGAGCCCTGATGTTGGCTAAAAGGGAAGACACTCAACTAAGGGGTTCGAGCCCTAATGTGGGCTAAAGGAAAACTGCTCAACTCAGGGGTTGGAGCCCTAATATTGGCTAAAATGAAAAACGCTCAACTCAAGGGTTGGAGCAATAATGTTGGCTAAAAGGAAAAACGATCAACTTTGGGGTTGGAGCCCTAATGTTGGCTAAAAGGGAAAACACTTAACTCAGGGGTTCGAGCCCTAATGTTGGAAATAGGAAAAATGCTCAACTAAGGGGTTGGAGCCCTAATGTTGGCTAAAAGGAAAAATGCGCAACTCAGGGGTTGGAGCCCTAATGTTGGCTAAGGGAAAAAATGCTCAACTCAAGGGTATGAGCCCTAATGTTGGCTGAAGGAAAAAATGCTCAACTCAGGGGTTGGAACGCTAATGTTGTCTAAAGGAAAAAATGCTTAACTCAGGGGTTGGAGCCCTAATGTTGGCTAAAGGGAAAAATGCTCATCTCAGGGTTTGGAGCCCTAATGTTGGCTAAAAGGGAAAACACTCAACTCAGGGGTTCGAGCCCTAATGTTAGCTAAAGGAAAAATGCTCAACTCTGGGGTTGGAGCCCTAATATTGGCTAAAAGGAAAAACGCTCAACTCAAGGGTTGGAGCCCTAATGTTGGATAATAGGGAAAATGCTCAACTCAGGGGTTGGAGCCCTAATGTTGGCTAAAAGGATAAACGCTCAACTCAGGGGTTGGAGCCTTAATGTTGGGTAAGGTAAAAAATTCTCTACTTGGGGGTTGGAGCCCTAATATTGGCTAAAGGAAAAAATGCTCAACTCAGGGGTTGGAGCCCTAATGTTGGCTAAATGAAAAAACGCTCAACTCAGGGGTTGGACGCTCAACTTAGGGGTAGGAGCCCTAATGTTGGCTAAAAGGAAAAATGCTCAACTTAGGGGTTGGGGCCCTATTGTTGGCTAAGGGAAAAAATGCTCAACTCAAGCGTATGAGCCCTAATGTTGGCTAAAGGAAAAAACGCTCAACTCAGGGGTTGGAGCCCTAATGTTGGCTAAAAGGGAAAATTCTCAACTTAGGGGTTCGAGCCCTAATGTTGGCTAAAGGAAAAATGCTCAACTCTGGGGTTGGAGCCCTAATGTTGGCTAAAAGGAAAAACGCTCAACTCAGGGGTTGGAGCCCTAATGTTGGCTAAAAGGGAAAACTCTCATCTTAGGGGTTAGAGCCCTAATGTTGGGTAAAAGGAAAAATGCTCAACTCAGGGGTTGGTGCCCTAGTGTTGGCTAAAGGGAAAAACACTTAACTCAAGGTTTGGAGCCCTAATATTGGCTAAAGGGAAAAACGCTCAACTCGGGGGTTGGAGCCCTAATGTTGGCTAATAGAAAAAACGCTCAATGCAGGGGTTGGAGCCCTAATGTTGGCTAAAAGAGAAAATGCTTAACTCAGGGGTTGGAGCCATAATGTTGGCTAAAGGGCAAAACGCTCAACTCAGGGGTTGGAGCCTTAATGTTGGCTAAAAGGGAAAACACTCAACTAAGGGGTTGGAACCCTAATGTTGGCTAAAGGAAAAACGCTCAACTCAGGGTTGGAGCAATAATGTTGGCTAAAAGGAAAAATGATCAACTCAGGGGTTGGAGCCGTAATGTTGGCTAAAAGGGAAAACGTGCGTCTCAGGGGTTGGAGCCCTAATGTTGGCTATAGGAAAAATGCTTAACTCAGGGGTTGGAGCCCTAATGTTCGCTAAGGGAAAAAACACTCAACTAAGGGGTTTGAGCCCTAATGTTGGCTATAGGAAAAAACGCTCAACTCAGGGGTTGGAGCGCTAATGTTATCTAAAGGAAAAAATGCTCAACTCAGGGGTTGGAGCCCTAATGTTGGCTAAAGGGAAAAATGCTAAACTCAGGGGTGGGAGATATAATATTGGCTAAAGGAAAAAAACGCTCAACTCAGGGGTTGAGCCCTAATGTTAGCTAAAGGAAAAAACGCTTAACTTAGGGGTTGGAGCCCTAATGTTGGCTAAATGGAAAAACGCTCAACTCAAGGGTTGGAGCCCTAATATTGGCTAAAGGGAAAAACGCTCAACTAAGGGTTTCGAGCCCTAATGTTGGCTAAAGGAAAAATGTTCAACTCTGGGGTTGGAGCCCTAATGTTG
>MU719819.1:0-54154 GCA_026770625.1 Nicotiana glauca
AACATTTGAGCCTGTTTTGGATTTGTTAATAACTTGGGCCTGATCAGGCAAAGAGGCCCAAATCCAATCGCGATGTCTTTTATGACCATGAGAGATGAACCCATATATACGAACTGGGCTCGAATAAGCCCCGAGCACGGCTGTGCTTTGTTCTTCATTAGCTTGGCCTCAAGGCCAAAACACATGATGGCCTGGACGAAAAATAAAATATTAATACAAACCACAATTAGACAGTATTAGTCATTATTTNAATTGTTATAAAACACATAGATTTGGAAGGACCGTTTAGTGAATTTCATGGTCTTTCCCAAAGTTAATAACACGTAGATATTTTAGGCGCGATTTTAATATACATTCTCAAGTACGGGTGAACATTTATGTGACCCAAATCTTACTCTCAACAAAGTCGAAATGTATCTAAAGCCACAGGCGTACTGGTACGGTGTAGTTTAAAAATGCATTTTCACGGCGTTGCAATTCCTTAAAATTGATAAAGTAGAATATTAATAATGCACATAAATTGGAATATATAAAGAAATCAGATAAAAGCAAATACAACAGTTGAGCGACCGTGCTAGAACCACGAAATTCGGGAGTGCCTAACACCTTCTCCCGGATTAACAGAATTCCTTATCCGGATTTCTAGTTCGAAGACTGTAACAGAGTCAAACTTTCCTCGGTTCAGGATTAAACCGGTGACTTGGGACACCATTATATTCTCAAGTGGCGACTCTAAAAAATTTAAATAACTAATCCCGTTCCGACTATCCTTAAATTGGAAAAACTCCTCTACGCCTTCACGGGTATAGTAGTATTTAAAAAGAGAGGTGTGACAGCTGCTGCTGTGATTTTGTTTGGTCCGTCCTAGTTGGTGCCCAGCTTTCCTTCGCTTGGGTCTTTTGACCCCAACGTTTTGGCTTTGAGGACGTAGTCACCCACTTTGAGCGGTCGTATTTTGGCCCTCTTGTTGTAGTACCTTTCGACTTGTTGTTTCTGGGCCACCATTCTTATGTGGGCCATTTCTCTTCATTCCTCGACCTCTTCGAGGTCTTAAAGTCTGTTCATGTCGTTCTCTGCTCCGCTTGTATACAAATATCTCAAGCTTGGTTCGCCGACTTCGACCGGTATGACCGCGTCGGTTCCATAGACCAGTGAGTATGGTGTTTCTCTTGTGGAGGATTTGGGCGTGGTCGGGTGTGCCCATAGAAATTCTAGTAGTAGCTCAGGCCATAGCCCTTAGGCGTCCTCGAGCTTCTTCTTCAGTATGTTTAGTATCGTTTTGTTGGATGAATCTGCTTAGCCGTTGGCGGAGGGGTGGTATGGCGTGAAAAGTATTCGCTTAATATGCCATTTATCGAAGAACTCTGTTTCTTCTGGCCGATGAACTGTCGTCCGTTGTCGCAGGTGATTTCTTTGGGGATGCCGAAGCGACAGATGATATTTTTCCATATGAAAGCGATGACTTCCTGTTCGCGTATTTGGGCGTACGCACCTGCTTCCACCCACTTGGAAAAATAGTCAGTTTAAATTAATAGAAATCGTACCTTTCATCGTCCTGCTAGTAGCGGACCGACTATGTCCATTCCCCATTTGATGAAAGGCCATGGGGAAGTGACTGAGTGGAGAGGCTCTCCTGGTTGATGTATCATG
Organism: Nicotiana glauca; assembly: GCA_026770625.1. Taxonomy (NCBI): domain Eukaryota; kingdom Viridiplantae; phylum Streptophyta; class Magnoliopsida; order Solanales; family Solanaceae; genus Nicotiana; species Nicotiana glauca. The sequence continues at coordinate 1,651 of MU719819.1, forward strand.
GGGGTGCACTTTTGGCATTGTTCGCATCAGCGGGCATATTCCACCGCGTCTTTTTTCATAGTTGGCCAATAATAGCCAGCCCGTATTAAGCAGAGCACGAGGTCGCGGTTGCCTGTGTGGGTGCTGCAGTGACCTTCGTGTACTTCTTCGAGTACTGGCGTCGTTTGGTACAGCCCAAGGCACTTGGCCAGGGATCCGCCAAAAGTCCTTTTGTAGAGCTCGTGGTTTATCAGGCAATACCGGGAGGCCTGTACGCGGAGCTTCTTGGCTTCTTTTTTGTTAGGTGGGAGTGTTCCACCCTGCAAATAGGACACAAACTGATTGCGCCGGTCCCAAGACAAATTTAAGGAGACTACCTCAGCATGATCAATGGTTGAATGAAGGAGGGTGACCGCGCTTTTTTGTCGAAGTTTTTAGTGGCTGTGGCCAGTTTTTCTAGGCCGTCTGCCTCACCGTTTCGCGCCCTCGAAACCTGTTCAAAGCGGCACTCGTCGAGCTCAATCATTAATCTGTGGATTTCTGACTGGTACTTTTGCAATCTCTGCTCCTTGATTTGGTAAGTCCCAGTGACCTGGTTCACCACGAGTTGGGAGTCGCAATGGAGAACGAGTCGTCGAGCTCCATACTTGATGGGTAGTTTTATACTTGCAATAACAGCCTCGTACTCGGCCTCGTTGTTAGTCATCTCGGGGCATCATATGGACTAGCGAATTATTTCGCCCGTGGGACCTCGAGAACGAGTCCCAGTCCCGATCCTGAGGCCTTAGCGGCGCCGTCAGTGTAAAGAGCCCATAGGTCGGTGTTGGAGGGGGCACAATGTGCCTCTTGTTCCGCCTCTGGCAGTATCTCTGCGCTGAAGTCGGCGAGTACTTGCGACTTAATGGCGGTTCTCGGGAGATACGAGATATCGTGCTCGCTGAGCTCTATGGCCCATCTGGCGAGCCTGCCTGATAAATCAGGCTTATGTAGGACGCTTCTCAAGGGGAAGGTTGTCACTACTTTTATGGGGTGGCATTGAAAATAGGGTCTGAGATTCCGTGAAGCTACGACCAACGCCAGAGCTGATTTTTCAAGGTGTGGATACCATGTTTCGGCGTCCACTAAGGTTTTTCTAATATAGTAAATAGGGGATTGCGTATCTTTGGTCTCGCGAACCAATTCTGCGCTGGCGGTGACCTCAGATACGGCCAAATACACCAGCAGGGGCTCGCCCGAATTTGCTTTGGCCAATAGTGGTAGCGAAGATAGGTACGCCTTCAGTTTTCTCAAGGCTTCGACACATTCCTCATTCCACTGTAACCCATTGCCCTTTCTCAGTACGTTGAAAATTTTGTGGTATCTGTTGGAGGATCACGAGATGAATCTAGATAGGGCGGCCATTCGCCCTGTCAGCTTTTGCACCTGTTTTTTGCTGTTCAACATTTTAGGTATTGCATCTCTCACCTTGATCTGATCTGGGTTGACCTCGATAACTCGTTTGATACGAGAAATCCTAAGAATTTCCCTGAGGCTACACCGAAGGCACATTTCTCGGGGTTCTGTTTCATCCCGTACCTTATTATCCGAAGGCTTCCTTCAGGTGGTCGATGTGATCCTCTTTTCTTGTCGACTTCACTAGCATATCGTCGATATAGACTTCCATAGTCTTACCGAGCTACTCTTTGAACATCTTGGTGACCAGTCTCTGGTGCATAGACCCTGCAATTTTGAGCCCGAAGGGCATTACCTTGTAGCAGTAAGTCTCTTGATGGGTGATGAAAGTTGTCTTCTCCTGATCCTCTTCGGCCATCATGATTTGATTGTAGCCGGAGTAGGCATCTAGGAAGCTCAACAGCTCATGTCCTGCGGTGGCGTCGATCAATTGGTCGATGTGAGGTAGTGGGAATGAATCCTTCGGGCACGCTTTGTTCAGATCGGTGAAATCTACGCACATTCTCCATTTCCCATTTTTCTTTTTGACCATGACGACATTGGCAACCCATTAGGGGTACTTTGATTCCCTGATGGAGCCGTTGGCAAGTAGTTTGTCTATTTCCTCGCTGACCGCTTCATTGATTGCGGCATTGAATTTCCTTCTTATTGGCCGCATGGGCGAATGTAATGGATTGACATTCAGCTTGTGGGTGGCGATGTCTCGCGGAATCCCCGGCATATCTGAATAGGAGAAAGCAAATAGATATGCATGGTTAGATAGGAATTCACGATACTTACTTGGGTTGGCGAGGCCATGTCTGACATAGGCTTCCTTTGATGGGTCGGTGTCGTCCAATTGGACTGGGTCAAGATCTTCGACCGTTGCTTTACAGGCTTCTACTACGTCGGGATCTCTAATGGCATTCGCTGTCGGGTCGACTTTAGTCCCCAACACGGCTAATTGCTATGCCTCCGCACTCGCCCCCTTCAGTTGTTGGGTGTGGGTGCAATCTTGAGCTATTTTGTAGCATTCCTGGGCGGTGCATGGCTCTCCTCTAATGTTGAATACTCCCCATGGGGTAGGGAATTTGATCACTTGGTAAAGGCTGGAAGGAACTGCTCGCATGGCTTGTATCCACGGGCATCCTATGATGATGGTGTACACCGTTTCTTGGTTCATCACATGGAAAGTCATTTCCAGCGTGACTCCTCTCGCTAAGACGGGCAGTGTTATTTCTCCGGATGTCCGTTTCTACTGCATTATTGAGACCAGTCAGTGTTATGCAGTGCGGTATTACCCTATCCTCTAGCCATTTGTACAAGGACCCTTGGGTGGATAATACAGGCACCACTTCCGTCATCGATCATGACTCTTTTAACATCTGTATCAGCGATACGGAAAGTAATAACTAGAGCATCATAGTGAGGGAAAGACAAACCGTCGGCATCAGACTTATCAAAGGTGATACTATCTTCGAAGTCATCATACAGTTCATAGGCGATGGTCCGCTTCAGTCTGTGTGTGTTGGACAATTTGACGTGATTGATCACTGAGTCGTCGCCGCCTCCGACGATCATGTTTATCGTTCGTGTTGGGGAAGGCAGTTTTGGCGGCCCGCGGGGTTGTTCCCGTCCACGTGCAAAATTGATTTTCCCTTTGTCGCTGAGTAATTCCCTCAGGTATCCCTAGTTCAGCATACTGACCATTTCTTGTCGTAAGCCTATGCAGTCTTCGGTTTTGTGTCTCCGCTCTTGATGGAACTCACATAGGACGTTTGATTTCCTTGTGGAAGGGTCCGATTTCATGTTCTGCGGCCACTGCACCTTGGTTCCTAGCTTCTCCAGTGCGTATACTATTTCTAAAGGAGACATGCAAAATTTATGTGCGGATAATAAGTTAGGCGTACCTCTTTCGCTTCAGAGTGGGGCAACGTGTCGTTGTAACGTGTCCGTATGTGTGGTTGGCGGATGGGAGGATATGGTGTATGGCTGATGTCGGTCTCTGTTGCAGCGTGGGAGTTGTTCTCGCCGTCCTTCGTTGCGTCGATTTCTCCTTATTTCTAATTGTATCGTCGTTAGCCGTTGAGTTAGCCCATTGAGATCATCCTCGTCCGCTCGTACCTCGGCGCAATAGGCGTTGTGGATTTCCTCCCATGTGGTAGGGGGATATTTCATGAGGCGGCTCAGCAGCTTCTTGGTCGCCCTCGAACCGTCCCTACTTAGCCTGTTCTGGAAAGCGGCGACCGCCATACGTTCCGATACATTTGGCAGACTCATCCTTACCCTGTTAAACCTAGCTAGGAAGTACCTAAGCCCTTCTCCTGTGGTTTGTCTGATGGTGAAGATGTCGTTTACCCTTGCTTTCGCTTTCTTCTCACCCGCATGGACGGTGACGAACTTATTCGCCATTTCCTCGAATGTTGATATTGCCTTAGCTGGTAACTGAGAGTACCATGTCAATGCCCCTCCTGTCAACGTCTCGCCAAACTTCTTCAGCAGCACCGACGGTACCTGTTCTTTTGATAGGTCATTTCCCTTCACAGCAGTGACGTAGTCGATCAGATAGTCCTCGGGATCGGTGGTTCCGTCATACACCCTCAAGTAGGGAGGTATCTTGAAGGTCTTCGGGATAGAGTAAGGGGCAGCTTCTTCAGTGTATGGTTGTTCTACGAACATTCCCACGTCGCGTTTTGGTAGCAACTTGGGAGCTCCGGGGATCTTGTCGACCCTCTCCTGGTGTTCCTTCATTTGGTCGTGGAGTGCCTTGTTTTCATTTTTCATTTCTTCCATCTTCTTTAGGATAGCTGTTAGCGTACCATCACTGATCTGTGCCTCGATGGGTTGGTTATTTACTTGTGTAACCTCAGATTCGCCCATAGCAGCGGTGGTGTTTACTGTCGGTACACGCCTGATGTTGCGTTGCGGTAATTTCTCAACCAAGCCACTTAAGGTGCTTGTTAGCCACTCTTCCAGTAGCTTTTTTAACCACGGAGGATACTTATTTAGCAGCAGACGTGGAAGCTCTCTTTTCATGCAAGATCGTCAGATCTTCGGATGGGAAGATGAGATCTCTGCACCTAGTGTGATGCTGGGGGTTGCATTTGTGATGACATTGTCACTGGCCTCGTTGAGAGGACCAAGAATATTGGCTGTGACACCCACTATAGCTTTCGATCTAGTGTTGTTTTCGGCCATCTTTTGTTTTCGTGTGGTGTAGAGAAAGGTAGTTGGTTAATCTCTAGGTGGATACTATGATTTGGATTCTCGAAATCCCCACAGACAGCGCCAAATTGTTTGCCTCAAAAGTTAAGAATATACTTTGTAAGCTAGAAAACAATCAAAAATATGAAAGGGTAAATCGTAATCAAATATAATACACCCAACGATGGAAGAATGATGTTATTGTTGTAGATCTGATATTGTAAGATGATATTATGAACTCAAGAGAAGATGTTCGTTAGAGATAGAGATAGAGAGAGAGTAGGAGAAAATAAAAGAGTTGTATTATTCAAGAATAACACTGATGCCTTATTACAATGGGAAGATCCTCTTTATATAGGGAAAGGCCTTCCTTGGAATAATAATTAAAAAAATAAGAAGTGGTCGACGTTCTCCTAGCGAGGACGCCGAGTTCTGACTGACGTCGCCTTCATCCTTACGTCCGAGCCGTACCCTTCGGAGTAGAGACGTATAGTGCCAAATTTAACCCCATACAAAAATATATATATACGAGCTGCATGCTATTCTTTATCAATCATCTACCCACCGGATGTCCATCTCCTCCAACTCCACAACGATTCGAATTTCGTGGAACTTTCCTAAGTCTTATTGAAACTTGCGACTTGAAGTAGTGTGCACAAAATGATGAAGCTTTGTCAACCAAATACACATTGCATATTGAACCTCAACTTCAAATTTATTTTTGACATTGTTCTTTAACTTATGAAGATACCTAAAAGCAATAAAATATATCGATATGTAATAAGTCATAAATTTATTTATCTTACATCATAAAATTAATTTGTAGTTACTTTTCATAGGGATACATCTATCGGTCTTGAACTGGAGCCGTTAAACGTGCTTCATAAGCTAAATGAATAGGAAGATGCTCCATAGGGTCAAAGAAGCTCGGAGGAAAACTTCGCTCAATCTTACTCATACTATCAGGAATATTTTCTTCTAATTGTTTCATATCTTCCTGTTTAATTGTAGTAGATGTGAGATTCTTGAATAAGAGACTCAACTCTATCAATGATTGTCATATGTCAATGATTTCCGCACAGTTGATGGAATTAGTACTCGAAATGCAATAGGACGATTTAGATAATTTTATCCATGGTCATTGAACTTTTGTGTTTGCTATTCAAAAGTCACTTTTCTTTTTTTGGTTACGTAAAAATCATTCACCTTTGTGTTCATTACACAAAAGTCACTTTTGTTTTTTTTGTTATACAAAAATCATTTTATTTTGCTCTATTTATCACAAAAGTCACATTTTTACTTAAAAGTCTATTATGCCCTTGATATTATATAAACCTTCATATTTATATACTACCTTCTATATACTATATAATATATTTTTAACTATGTATTTTATTTATAAATAAAATTACTTAATATTATTATATTTATTATTTTTATAATATATTCGTATATTTAATTTTTTTTTCTTAACTTTAATATTCAAGAATATTAGTAGCGTTAAAATATCACATTTGTTCAGCAGTTCTTTTTTTTTTTTAATTATGCCCTTCCGATCTTCAAAATACCGACCACAAGTTAATTGTCACCTTTTGGACGGTTATTGGCCATTACCGACCAACTTGGTCGATTTTTTTGGACGGTTTTTCTCGAATTTCTAGTAGTGTAATTTCTCAAATAACCAATATACTTCCCAAGGTAAATCCCCAAAAAAAAAATCCCCAGCTAAATTCGCATGTAGTATCTAAGGATTTTCCTTCATATTAACATATGATTTGTTCATCATTTTCTTTGTTTGTTTAACTGCGAATTTTCTCACAAAAATGTACTAGCCGATTTATTTCTCTACTAATATATATTAAAGTTACTGAAAAATTTAATAACGCTACTAATATATTTTAAAAATTAACGTTAAAATATTAAATATATGAATATATTATTAAAAAATAACATTAAGTTATTTTATTTATAAATAAAATACATAGTTAAGAATATATTATATAGTATATAATATAGAAGTCATTACATAAGTGTGAAGGTTTATATAATAGCAAGGGCATAATAGACTTTTCAAGTACAAATGTGACTTTTTTAATAACTAGAGCCAAGTAAAATTATTTTTGTGTAACAAAAAAAAGAAAAGTGACTTTTGTGTAATGAGCACAAAGTTGAATGATTTTTATGTAACAAAAAAAAAAAGAAAAGTGACTTTTGGGTAAAAAAAACACAAAAGTTCAATGACCATGATGACCATGAATAAAATTAACTCTTACGTTGCATGAACACATGACAATCATGACTCTTCGTACCAAACAATTTAAGGTTGCACATATCAACACATCTGCTACCCATGTTAGACACATCAGGAAATCTCAACTCTTGCAACCAACTATAAAGTACTTGTTATTCTTCTCTATCATATAACAAGTTTTCAGATACTTTTTGGTACGTTCACCTTGATGTAACTCTAAACGATGGCATAATACTTTCAAATCTGCTCTAGATTTGGCATTGTCTTTTGTTTTCACCTTGACATTCATCACAATGTTAAAATTATTATCCAACACATTCTTTTCTATGTGCATTACGTCAAGGTTATGCCTAATGCGAATTATTTTTCAATAAGACAAGTCCCAAAATATACTTCTGTTTTTCCAACCACATAAAGAATTCTTTGAATTTCTAGCCTTTATTGCTTCAGAACCAAGTTCTGTGACTTATTTGAATCCAAAATCCTCAATCTCCCTAAGTATTTTTGGACCTGATTGTTTAGTGCATACAACCTTATGTACTATTTTACCCTTCTTGAATCACATTTTTTTCATGGCTCAAATTCTAAAATAGACTGTATGGCCCCCAACGATGTTGTTATGCAAGTCAACGCGTGAACTTCTAAACATAATCATGCATTTTAACTTTTAAAAATCATAAATTCCATTAAATAAATAAAATTAAATTTGGATCTCATATCAAACATATGTTCTTCTTTACCCAATTACCGAGTACGAAAAAATCATAAAGTGAAGTGATAATAATAATATTAGGCACAATTGTGAGCATCCACTAGAAACCCCCAAAATCCGGTATCATAAGTGCATGAGCAACTACTAGGAAGTACAACACTATTACAACATCTGTCTAGAATATAAAATAGACAGGATATATTAAATAAATAAGATGGGGACTCCGTGTGCTACGGCTCGTAACAAGGAATGCAACTCACTACAAGTCTCCTCAGCAGTTGCGCCTATGCTCCAAGATGACCACCAATTTTATCTGTCTTAGTACCAGCACAATTAGTGCACAATTATAGTATGAGTACGTAAATCAACATGTACCTAGTAAGTATCTAGTTTAACCTCGAAGAAGTAGCGACGAGGGATCGACATCGACAATTACTAGTGGTCTAATAAATCAAGTACACTAAAAATAGTTAGGTATGGAGCATAACAAGTAAAATAGTGATGACATATATATGTACATAAAAATAATCCTCAATAGGAGAGTAAACGCGAAGTCCTCGAATACCGAATATTACCGTGAACAGAATGTATGTTAGGTCAATAACCACTAAAATATCATGTCTCAAGTTAGATAGATTTATAGATACGCTGACTCTTTATCGAATATTACGCACGATTCTGCCGAGGTGAATGGCACGATCACATAAGAGTGATAGTATGATATCCTGGTATGGTGTAACACTTGATCCCATAAGAATAGTATACTCTGTCGAGGCGTACGACATGATCCCATAAGAATATGTACTCTGTCGAGGCAAACGGCCCAATTCCATAAAAGTATGTACTTTGCCGAGGCGAATGGGTCGATCCCATAAGAGTGTGTTACTTGATACTGCCGAGGTGAATGGCTTGATCCCATGAGAGTCTATTACACAATATCGCCGAGGCGAATTTCCCAATCCCATAAGAGTGTATTATAATACCATCGAGGCAAATGACTCGATCCCATAAGAGTACTGCTCAGGCATTCAACCCGATCCCATTAGAATATGGAATTTGGATGGGTCACTGGCCCAACTCACGAATATACGTGTGAGTTATAAAATTTAAAAATACTTTCGGACGAATACACACTATGCGGAAGAAATCTGTAAAGGGAAGTCTAATCTCCATGACTAATTAAGTAGCTTGTCAAGTATCTAGATAGCAAGTTCGATTCTCTACGCAATTCTAGTCTCAGAAAAGAATGTAAATTAAAGTATTCAAACAGGCAAGGGTAACTCAAGTAATATTGTCAAAATATGGTGTGAGTCTAAATCTACTTGGACATGATCAAGAATCTAGCATACGCACGGACACTCGTCACCTCATACGTGCGTAGGTCCCATAATACGTAACACATAACAATTATAGCACCTACGAGTAAATTCCCTCTCACAAAGATAGATAAGAGACTTACCTTTCTCCTAAACTCGATAAGTGGCTCCAACGCCTCTCTAGCACCACAAACCAATGCTATATGATCCGAAACTAGCCAAAGAACATCCAAACCAATCAAAATATACTCAAGCACTCGTAATAACAATTAGTAACAATTCCCTACTCTACACAAAAAGTCAACAAAGTCAACCCCAAGCCCAGGTGCCCGGGTTTCGACAATTATCGAAGATAAACATTACCCATAGCACCACAAACTCAAATATATAATTTATTCCCAATTCCATGACCAAATTAGTCAAAACTCAAAAACTTAATTCTAGGTTATCTTCCAAAAATCTCACATTTTGCACCTCAAATCTTGAATTTACAAGCCTAAATTCATACATATTCATTCAAATGTAATTTAAAGTGGGTTAGAAACACTTACCCTAAATATGTGGGTGAAATGGCCCTTCAAAATTGCCATCAAAGTCCGTCCAATTGATCCCAAATAAAAAATGAGAAAAAAATCTCAAAAATCCAACTTTTAAGTTTTGCCCAAGCATTACTCTTTATGAAAGCGGCATGTGCCTCGTGTTCACGAAACATAACTCATCTTCTGCTCCAGAATCCTCTTCGTGATCATGAGACAAGGCCTGTGAACACAATGCCTTACCAGGCCAGCCCTACGCGAATGCGACCTTGACTTCGCGAACGTGAAAGCCAAGTCTCGAGGCCCAACTTCTCTTTCGTGAACACACCCGGCTATCTCAAACGTGGATCACCACTGCCAAAACCTTAGCGAACGTGACTCACCAATTGTGAACACAAAGCACAAACGACCTCCTGCTCAAATATTTCTTCACAAATGTGTGCTTCCCACCTTGTTCGCGTAGAACAAAACCATCATCAGCAAAACTCGTCAACTTGGTCTGAAACACACCTGAAACACCCAGAACCCCCCAATCATACTAACGTGTCCCAATACCTTATCCAAAATTTTCCAAAGGCTCAAAACACCACGAATAATATCAAAACAACGAATCACTGATCAAAATATTTATCTTAACTTTCCAACCTTCAAACTTTGTCGAATGTGTCCGAACCACACTTAGACATACCCGATCAAGACCAAACTCCACGCACAAGTACCAACCAATAAAATAAACCTAACCAAGGTCACGGAACACTACCCGGAGTTTGATAATACCAAAGTCCGGTCTAACTCAAACTTAGCAAGTTTTCAAACCTTCAAAAATGAAAACTTCCGACAATAAACGCTGAAATGCTCCTGGACCATTTGATACTTAACCCGAACATACGTCCAAGTCCGAAATCACCTTACTTACCCATAAGATTCTTCAGATCCCATGTCGTTTACTCAAAAGTCAAACCTTAGCTATTCTTCCAATTTAAAGCTTCCAAATTGAGAATTATTCTTCCAAATCAACTCCGAACTTGCCGAAAATCAAAATCTACCTCGTGCAAGTGATGTATAAAGTGAAGCTACTCAAGGTCTCAAACCTCCGAACGATATGCTAATATCTCAAAATGACCACTCGGTTCATTATATTCTCCTTCACTTAAACATACGTTCGTCCTCGAACATGCCAAGAGTCATTCCAAAGTTGCCAAAATCACTATATAACTCCTCATGCACATAACTGTGCCACCTGAATCCATATGAAAACATTAGCTCAACCTTGACTGAATATCCTTCTTGCGACCAGAGCTCACAAGCCTTAGAACTAAATTCTAACATTCTATATTTCCTGTAAGACCCGATTCTAGCATACATACATTGTATCAGTCCCCATAGGATGTACCAAAACATACATATACACCCAAGTCATAACCGCACGATGCACCACATAATTTATATCCCCATAGTAATATCTTCCAACCACACAAGCTGCAATTTCTTAACCCAGTACCAGTAATATACCTCATGACACGATAAAATCTTGTTCTAGACCTAGCAATACTACAACAATGATAGAGAGGTACAGACTCTCTTAACCACCTATCAAATTAATAAATCCTGGAGTCCTTCTGTTCGACAAGAACCATTGTTGTATTTTGAGCTGATTAGCATCATTCTCCCTCCAAACATACATTATACAATTTGTTTACGCTGATTTTAGGTACAGCAACCTCGTCTCACCTAGTACAAGCTGCTCGGGTAATAAGCCACATTAAACACTATCTTAAATGTCATATGACTTCTTCAATGTGCCAGCAAGCCACAATTCGAATATGACTAATAAGGAAAGCGAACCCGAGTATAGCATTATCTAGCTCGCATAACTATTAAAACAACCAAACAAAATACTATGGATCTATGCCACAGATGAGAAGGTAAACATGCAAAATAAATATAAGGAACCATACATAACATCTCACAGTTGCGATGCGCAACCCGATCCGCACATCATACCCATGGAGGCGTGCCACCGATCCACACATACTAATCAGCAAGGGGATACCCATTGAGACAAAATGCTCATACTCAGTAGACACACGTATATCAACCTCAAGCCTACCAAGTGCATAAACATAACTCTAGGGAGATAGATAGCATCAAGCGCTATAAGGGCCAAGCACAACTAAGGTGTAATAAACAATCAGCATCTCGAAATCCATCTTGCTCATATGACTTCACTTTAGGCCGCCAATGGACCTCTAAATCAATTTCGAACATCTCAAAATAGGTAAGTATCCTCTAAAGACAATGACCACATTCATGACACATACAAAGGACCGTGAAATCCTGTAAAAACTTCCGCGGTTTGCTACAACAAGAATAATGTGTTTCTCTGGCATAAACTCTTTAATCCATGACAGTACCAAAATCTTCGTACCTGACCTCAAGCTCTACTACTTGAATGACTGATACCTCATATCTAAAAATCATACCATGAGAGATACTCCCACAACCTTCCGCGCCAAGTGACAAAATCTGAACATCAGCAGCTACCAATCATGCTATCTCTGTAGTACTGATCAAGCATCCGCACATCAATACACCATGGTTCTTCCACAAAACACATCATTCTTAGGCAACAATAAAATGGCACCAGTATACTCTGAAAACATCTGCAATTTTCCCTGCAACTTCAAGCTTATGACATCCCCATCAAAACCGAACTAAAACCTTGACCCTTCAATCCTAATTCCACACTACTCAATGCACCCATCATACTATTACACGAGTATATAATAATTGCATCGAATAATGCTCTATCGGTTAGAAACCTTTCACTTAACTCAATTTAGAAAAACAATCGCAATACGTAACCAACTTCCTATAACCGCAAAAGAGACACACCTCAAGTTATGGCCTAAGTCGTCATAACTCTTTCAGGATCCATCTGCATATAATAAAACCATAATAATTAAATACCCCTGAATCAACCAAATTACGAAGACTACCAATCCACAAGAATTGCCATGAAATACATGTATGGCCTACATTATCAAAGGAACCAACCACTTTTCTTACCATGCTGATCCAAGCCACTACTAGACTGACCCCACTTCTTCAGATTTCTTATTGACTTGATGCCAAGACAACACTTCTCTCCCCAACACACCATGTATTTCAATCAATACTCATCCCAAATGAACCAACTCACGATACCATGACGTCTCCACAGACATAAGCTATTTTCTACACTCTCACGCACTCAATAGTACCTCAAACTGATACACCCGTCCCAAAGAGACCTCATGTGAATCCAAAACTATTTCTTCCATCTCTCTAACACACACCTCAAACCCAATGATGACATAGAAATACTCCAAGCCTCTTTCATAATCCGCTGCAATACTTAATCCTTAGCCACACAACAAACTTGAAAATCCTTAAGCACTAAACATAAATCTTGAACCCAGCAGAACCATCATTGAGAGTCACCCACTCCGACCCAGTCCCAAATTTATAGCTAACAATTAGTGCTCTATTAGCACACGAATACTCCAGAAGAAGCAATCGAATGAATCCCTTCCCTTGCACATCACCTTCGCAAAGAAATATTAAAGTTGGTCATTCCACAATCTTCACATATTAATGAGGTGAAATGTAGGACACAACCACCAAATTCCTAGCTCGAATTACCCTTGATGTTATCTTCCTCAGTCATAACTAATCCATCAATGTACCGATAACCAAAAACGGCAAAGACACATGACCGCATGTTCTAATCATCAATTGTAGGCTCCCTCACTTGGCTTTAAGCCACAGTCACAAAATCCAAGGACCCACAATGACTTTTCCTCCTAGATAACATGATTTCACATTGTTACTCAGCCATTTTTCTCACAAGCTCTTGTTGCACTAATCATAACACACCACGAATTATCAGCCCCAAATGTACACTCAACCTCCTAACAGTCGCAACATCTTCGTCAAGTGATCCAAGCCCACATCGTAGTACATGCTTCCTATTGAATAATTGGTAAAACATTTCATAGGAACTTCATAAGAAATCATACAATCTTAACCTTCTCATGGGAGATAGCCTACCTATGTAACCTCATATCTCCATCTTCCGACAACATTGCCATGGTTATAACCACTACGAAATTAGTTAATCCTCCTAGGTCCACACTCATCTGCAATCCATAAGAATCCGTTCATTCCGTTAATCATCAACTGAAGGTCAAACAATACGTAAAAAATCTCAAAGCTTCATGCATCCTAAAATGTTAATTGAGCATTCATATTCCTCTGTATTACAAACAAGCTCTTTTCGTCACATCCCAACTTTCTAAGTATAAAAGCCTTCTCAAGGATCATCTCCCTCAGACCATCAATCACTAGAAAAGTCAACATGTTTCTGAAATTGTAATACACCACCATCTCCGATAACTACTTCTTAGGTACCACTTTGTCGTGCCCCCAATGGAAAACAAATGAAGATGACTATACTGACGAGCCTTAGTGCAGTAAAATAAGGACGATGACACCACAACACATATAAGAATTCCACCAGGTTCAGAAATATCAAGTCTCGCTACTCTATCAACCAAAACCTAAACATCCATACTCCACTTGCCTCACCTTCATTGGAATTAAATGCTGAATCTCCCAATCATGAACCGAATAATCCTCCTCCCGAATCATTCACTGCTACGACACATAAACACTCTACCATTTACACCAGCATTGCGCGATAACAACGTATGAACATCATAATATACTGTGTATATCCTCAAAACCATGGGCAACACTAAATATGAGCTGAAATGATAGAACACCCTTAACTAGGCGACGATAATAGTATGCCCATATACGCAGGGAAAAACATCCTGCACTATCATGTCCCCTTCCCAACAGTTGTACCTTGTCTTGGGGCGTCTTTGGCTTTACGATATAAGCTCGCCGGAGAAAGCCAGGTGCCGTAGGTAAGCTCTATTTGGCCCGGAGCATTGATTTCCCATAACGAATAGGCTGGCTCTATCTCTCAATTACCTATCATGTTCTCGAGATTTGAACTCGTTTAGTGGCTTTCGAATGGAGTCTTCCCTGATTACGTTATAAAGTTCTTCCTTAGGAAGTCGATTTATTAGAGAAGCCATTTCCTTCTGCTCAAGTTCAACGTTGAAAAAATCAGAGTCTTGAATTAGAATCCATTGTTCATATAGTATGTTGAGAAGCTCATTTAGATTTGGAAGAGATGCTTCCCCCCTTTCTAGCGGCGTTCCTGGGGGGCCTAAGCGAAATTTCAGATCTAATGAGTTGTCAGCGCATTCTGCCAGTTGCATCAACCCTGCAAAATACATAGACAAGCAAACAATACACGTGAAAATGGTCCAATTTTTCTCAATCTTAGGTACCCATGGATTTATAAATTTTTTATAGTAGAAATGACATAAAGTGCGACCCAAGATCCATGATACGAAAACCAAAATCTGAATAACAAAGAAAAAGACATCGTGATGTAAGTCTATTATTCCTTGCATCATATCTGCGAACACGAATATCAAACATGAAATTTTTACTAAGAGTGAGTGTACAACAAGACCAATCAAGAAAATATATAGCATCTCCACAACTCGATGCCCAACTGATATTAAATGCTCGACATCGCGTACGAATGACTAGGAAGAAAGTGAGGACATAAGCTTCGACGAAATCAAATTGTAATCAAGGAATCAAGAAAGCAAAGTTCTCATAACATTCCTATAAACTCTCAAAGATAAATACAAATGTCTCGGTACCGAACTGCAAGAATCTACTAGACTAGCTCATGACGCATGAGACCTAAGTGAACCTAATGCTCTGATGCCAAGCTCTCATAAGATAAATCCCGTAATAGGTCGTAATTGCGCCTAACGATGCTTTTAGGCAAGCCAACCCATGAACCTCCAAACATAATCATCCATTTTAACTTTTAAAATAAGAAATTCCATTAAATAAATAGAATTAAATATAGATCTCGTAGAAACATATTTTCTTCTTTAACAAATTACCGGGTACGAATAAATCATAAATCGAAGTGATAATAATAACATTAGGTACAACTATGAGCATCCACTAGAAACCCTTAAAAACCGGTGTGACAAGTGTACGAGCAATTACAAGAAAGTAAAATACTACCACAACATCTGCCTGGAATATAAAATAGATAGGATATAGTAAATACATAAGATGGGGAATAAATGTACTACAACTCATAGCAAGGAATGTAGCTCATTACAAATCTTTTCAGCAGTTGTGCCTATGCGCCAAGATGACCATCTATTGTACCTTCCTCAGTAACTGCACAATTAGTGTAGAAGAATAGTATGAGTACGTAAATTAATGCGTACATAGTAAGCATCTAGCCTAACCTCGAAGAAGTAGGATGAGGGGTCGACATTGACACTTACTAGTAGTCCAACAAATCAAGTATAATAAAAATAGACTTGTATGGAGCATGGAAAGTAAAATAGTAAAGACAGATACATTTACACAAAAATGATCATTAACAGAAGAGAAACACGAAGTCCTCGAATATCTAATATTAGCGCGAACGAAATGTATGTCAGGTGAATAACCACTGAAACATCATGTCTCAAGTTAGATATATTCATATATGCAATGACTACTTATCGAATATTACGCATGATTCAACCAAGGCGAGTGACTTGATCCAATAAGAGTGATGGTATGATATGTTGTCATAGCGTCCATTCCGATCCCATAAGAATAGTAGACTCTACTAAGATGAACATTCCGAACCCATAAGAATATGTACTCCGCCAAAGCAAATGGCCTGATCCCATAAGAGTGTGTACTCTGCCAAGGAAAATGATCTGATCCATAAGAGTCTGTTACATGATACTGCCGAGACGAACAGCCCGATCCCATGAGAGTGTATTACATAATACTGCCAAGGTGAATGACCTGGTCTTATAAGAGTGTATTACATAATACCGTCGAGGCGAACGACACAATCCCAAAAGAGTATTGCTGAGTTATTTAGATCGATCCCATTAGAATATGATATTTTGATGGGTCATTGACCCCACTCAAGAATATACGTGTGAGTTATATAATTCAAGAAAACTTTCGGATGAATATGCACAAAATGGAAGAAATCTGTGAGGGAAGTACAATTTCCACGGTGAATCAAGTAGCTCGTCAAGTATCTAAAATAGCAAGCCCGATTCTCTACAAAAGTCTAGTCTCAGGCTAAAATGTAAATTAAAGCATCTAAATAGGCAAGGATAACTCAAGTAATACAGTCAAAATTTGGTGTGAATCTAAGTATACTCGAACATGATCAAGAATCTAACATATGCACGGACTCTCATCACCTCATATGTGTATAGCTCCCAAAACACATAGCACTTAGCAATTGTAGCACCTACGAGATAAATTTCCCCTTATAAGGTTAGACAAGAGATTTACCTCACTCTGAAACTCGATAACCAGATCCAACATCTCTCTAGCACCTCAAACAAATTCTAAACGATCTGAAACTAGTCAAAGAACGCTCAAACCAATCAAAATATACTCAAATACCCATAATTTAACAATTAGAAACAATTCCCAACTCCACACGAAGAGTCAACAAACGTGGTCCCGTGGTCCCACGTGCCCAGATTTAAAAAATTATAGAAGATAAATATTACCCATAGCACAGAACTTAAATATATAATTTATTCCAATTCCATGTCCAATTAAGTGGTCAAAACTCAAAAACAGCATTCTAGATCATCTTCCAAAAATTCCAAATTTTCCACCTCAAATCTTGAATTTACAAGCCTAAATTCATACATATTCATGAAAATATAATCAAAAGTGGGTTAGAAACACTTACCCTCAATAGGTGGGTGAAATGGACTTTTAAAATCACCCCTAAAGTCGGCTCCAATTGATCCCAAATGAAATGAGAAGAAATCTCAAAACTCCAACTTATAAGGTCTGCCCAGGCATTACTCTTCACGAACGCGGGATATGCCTCGTGTTCACGAAGCACAACTCAGTTCCTGCTCTAAAATCCTCTTTGCAATCGCAAGACTAGGCCCACGAATGCTATGTATTACCAGGCCAGTCGGCCGTACGCAAGCGCGACCATGCCTCCATGAACGTGAAGGCCAAGTCTCCTCGCCCAATCTCTTTCGCAAACACGACCTGGCTATCGCGAACGCAGAGCAACATTGACCAAACCTTCGTGAACATGACTTGACAATCATGAACATAAAGCACAAGCGACCTCCTTCTTAAATCCTACTTTTTGAATGCATGCTTCCCATCACGTAATCAAAGAATAAAACCAGCACTAACAACCAGCAGCAACAAAACTCACCAACTTGGTCTGAAACCACCCTGAAACACATTCAAGACCCCCCTCCAATCATACCAACCAGTACCAATACCTTGTCTAAACTTTTTCAAACATTAGAAATACTACAAATAACATCAAATCCATGAATCGACAATCAAAATTATTCTCTTAACTTTTAAACCTTCAAACTTTGCTGAACACGTCTGAACCACACTTAGACATTCCGGATCATGATCAAACTTCATGCATAAGGTCTCAAAACACCGCTCGAGGTCCGATATTACCAAATTCCACTCTAAGTCAAACTTAGCAAGTTTCCAAACCTTTAAAATGTAAACTTTCAACAATAAGCACTGAAATGCTCCCGGACCATCTGATACTCAACCTGAACATACGCCCAAGTCCGAAATTACTTTAGGAACCTCTATAAATCTTTAAATTTTGGTCCAAGATTAATTAATCAAAAGTCAAATCTTGCTCATTCTTCTAACTTAAAGCTTTCAAATTGAGAATTATTTTTTCAAATCAATACGAACTTCCCGAGAATCAAAACCGAGTACATGTGCAATTCATGATTCATAAAGTCAAGCTACTCAAGGTTTCAAACCGCCTAATGACATGCTAAAGCTTAAAATGAGTGGTCGGGTCCTTACACTTTTGTTCCTTTGAAAAGGATGGCTTTGTGGTAAGAACTTCTACGATTCTCAAACCACGAGGCCTTTCCACCATTTGATAGAGTAAAAGCTTCTGAATCCCCCATGAAATAAAGACAAGCTAACTTTTGTATTGTATTCCAACCTGAAAACATTGAGTATTCTGGAAAATCACTTATTGTCCACGTCAATGTAGCTTGCATGTGGAAATTGTTCTTACTTGAACCATCATATATTTGGAACCTTTTGTCCCAAAAATAATTCAAATCATCAATGGGAGGTTGTAATAAGACATCAATTTACTGTTTAGGATTTTTTAGACCAGGTACAATCATTGTTAAAAACATTTATTCATCCTTCATGTACATCCCGATAGCAAATTATATAGTGTAACTATCATAATCGAAGAATATCATTGTCCCGAATTAGCAAATGGGTTAAACCTATTAGTGCACAAACCCATTCTGACATTTCTCGATATAGATGCAAACCATGGATGTGTCTCATCAAACTTTTTCCAGGAAGAATAGCTTGAATAATGACGCATAACGCCGTATTTATTATGCTTAGAATGCCACATCATATGTTTTGATGTAGATTTAGATTCATACAACCTTTGCAAATGCGGACTTATTGGAAACATCTTCCTATAGTAAATACTAGTCTTTTGCTGAGTACATCTACTTTTTGATCTCTTGAACTGAGGGCGGATACACAATTTCCAACTACCAAGTTCAGTATCTTTATGCCAATAAATCATACAACCATTGTCGAAACAATATGTCTACTCTATCGGTATGCCCAAGCCTCGCATTAGCTTTTTGGTACTATAAAAGCTATATGTCATTATGTTATCGGCCGGCATCATATCTGATAAAAATTGATATAAGTGATCATAATACCTTTCAGAAAATTGTTGCTCTTCCTTTTGATTTATTAATCGAGCAACAATAGACAACATGAATGCTCATGTGGGTATCCCATCTAAGTTTCTTGTTCTAATGCTTTGAGCATATTATAAAAATTTTGAGTCGTTGGATTCTGGTCATCTTCCAAGTTTTGGTCATAAGATCCCCAACAACATCAAAAAGCGTAGACTGAAATAAATTATGAGACTAAAGATTCTCATTTTGTTCTTGTATAGTTTCACCAAATGTTTCTTCTTCATTAAAATTACGTATGCTTTGATATGGAGAATAATTTTTCCTGTAGTGATACTGTAACGATCCAACTGGTCGTTTACCTCTTAGAACCCTGTCCCCTCCCCCAAATAAACTCTATATGCTTGCTTTAACTAATTTATGACATGCGGGGATAGTTGATTCAGGATTTGGACAGGTTTGGATTGATATATGCACATTTGACTCCTTAGGATTTTCTTAAAAGGCTAAGTTTTTGGTCAATATTTTGGCAAACGGGTCTGGATTCATGTTTTGACAGTTTTGGAGGGTCTGCAAGAAAATATGAAACCTGGGCGTACGCCCGAAAGTGAATTCCGAGGTCCCTAGCCCGAGTAATGAATTTTTATTAGAAATTGTTAAACTAAAATACTATGGATTTAAAGAAACTAATTAATGATTGATCACATTGGTATCGGGCTTGTATGTTGGTTCCAAAGCCCAATACTGGTCAAATATAACATTTAAGACTTGCCCGTAAAATTTGGTGTTAATCCGATTAGTTAAGGGCGTTTTGGCCCGTTAGAGGAAAATTAAGAACTTGAAGTTCCTAAGTTTGATTCAATTGGTTTTAGGGGGTGATTCTTCGATTTAGCATTGTTTCGGGCATTTTGAAGGTTCGAGTAGGTCTGTTTCATGATTTCAGACTTATTGGTATGCTCGGGCAGGGCCCGGGAGCCCAGAGCGTCAATTGGACGAGGCTCGAGTGAAGTGGAAAATTTTGAGAAGTGCTAAAGCTACTGCTTCTGTCATAACCGCACTTGTTGGTGGACCGCAGGTGCGAGACCACAGATGTAGTCCATCTATCGCATATGTAGCCCAGAACTGGCCAGGCTAAACCGCTTAAGCGGTTATGCAGGTGCGACTTCAAGACCGCAGAAGCGGTCCCAGCCCTTTTAGCCAGTTTTGCAGGTGCGATCCTTTCTCGCAGATACGGTCCCTTGACCGCAAAAGAAAAAATTTCTGAGCAGTGAGCTTCATTTAATTCAAGCTCCAGAATTTTTGACCATTTGGCACATGGGCGTTGGTTATTTTGGAGCTCTTTAGAAGGAATTTTCACATAGCATCATGAGGTAAGTTCATCCCCCTTATTTCTAAGTTTAACACTCGAGTTTTGGGTAGATAAAGACCTAAAAATTTGAAGAAATCAAGGGGTAAGAGCTAGACCTAGGGTTTTAATAAAACTTAGATTTTACCACGAAATTCGTTATGAAATGAACTAAAAATTATATATTAATGTTCCTTAGGTTATAGAGAACAACTTCCTTCGAAAAATTTTGAAATCCGGGCACGTGGGCTCGGGGTTGAATTTTAGGAAACTTGTGCTAATGGATGGAAAATTGCTTAAATAGTTAGAATTCGATTTTGTGAGCTTATATTGATTAGTTCCTACCTCATTTAACTAGTTTGGAATCGTTCGGCTTCGAATTGAGGGTTTGCGCTCGTCCTTGTTATTGGAAGTGCACTTGGAGCAAGGTGAGTCTCCTATCTAATATTGTAAGAGGGAATTGTCCCCTTATGTGATATAATCTAATAATTTATCCTTACATGCAGGGGTTACGTAGCACTAGGTGACGAGAGTCCGTGCGTAGCTACTATTGTGCTAAGTCCTGGTAGTTTAGGACCCAAAAACATGCTTTATGTGGTATCTTTGCAACTCTATTGTTAATTTAGATTGTTTAATCGTGATGATTATGATAAATGAGATTACTTAAGAGGAACATGACCATTCTTGGTTTTTAGAAAGGTGAGATAACAATGCATTGAGTAATTTCTCTGTAGTTATATGTCATTGTTTGTATGTTGATATGTTTAATTACATGTGACCGCGTCGCATGGTGTTGATACCCAATCGTTTCCTATGTATTTTTTAAATAAAAATACTTTCAAAATAGCATATATATATATATATATATATATATATATATATATATATGCGCCCAAGTGTTTTAGTATTTTTTCCAAATTTTAAAGATTTTTTAAATCAATTTATTTTCTATTTTAGCAGTACAAAAATCAATAATTATTCCCAAAATTATCATTTTTTGTGAATAATTTATTTTATTTCCATGCTTATGCCAAAATATAGCTAAAGTAATTTTACACATTTTTATAAATTTATTTGATATTTTAAAAGCTAAATTGCATATAATTACAATTCGAGCCTATTTTAAGATTTAATAGAATTTTATAATTATGAAATTGGTTCCAGTATTTTTATTTTAATATTTATACATTAATAACTAAGTCAATTCCTTTAATTTATTTTTGAAATTATTTTACTATCTTTATAAAATAAAAAGAGGGAAAATTGGCTATTTAAAATCTGGCCTCATTTTATTTCAGTTATAGCCAAAATTGGCTACCCTAATCGACCCATTTTCGAGCCCAATTTCAGATCAGCCCAATCTCATTTAACCCAACCCTTAACCCATCTTAATTACCCGACCCAAGCCCTTTTGATTTAGGCCGTTGATATCAGAGATCAACAGCTCCTATCCACTCTCCCATAATTAAACCCAAACGACTACCCTAATCTCCTCATTCTCTTCTCTCAGCCACCCCCAAACACTCTCCTCTCTTAAACTCTCTCAAAGGTTCTTGAAACCCTAATCGTCTTCTATATTTTCAACCTCAAACTCACCGGAATCCATGGCCTCTCAGGCCATGGCTGGCCTATACTCACCTCCCTCCACTCTTAAACGCCTGGTGCTCCAAGTTTTGTAGTCTTACCTCGATGTTGTCCATTCAGATCTTCTCCGATTCAAGGTTTTATGGCCTCTCCGGCCTTGCTCCGGCGTACAAGCCTTATGAGCCTATGTCTGACTTATCCGACACAGATCGGACTTTTCCAAGCCTTTCTCATTCTAGGGTTCCGCTGAAACCCTAGCTATTCGAGGTTTTCTCTGATTGTTTTCTTAAATCTATTCTATATCTGTGCTCTACTAGAGTTTTAAGACATTTTCCCTAATTTTTCTTTGAAAAATTACTTCTATCCGATTTAGGGTTTCTGAAATGTTCAAAATGTTTCCCCGACTTTTCTTTGTGTATATTTGTCACGCATATGTCTCTACTGCTTTTTTATATTTTTCTACTATATATGTTCTTCTGTGCCTTGTCTTTCTGCTGTGTTTCTACACCATGCTTGCATGTTCTTCCTGTTGTGTTTTTCCTATATGTCTTGTTGATATACTTTTCTGATATTTTATTCCCCTACTACATGTATTTCCTACTGAGTTCTTAAGTTCTTTGTTTACCTTTTACTGTACGTGTTTGAGTTCCCATTAAACATGTTTCCTCTATTGTTTCCTTAAGTGTTATACTACCTCTCTTCTAAACTTGTTTAAGTCCCAGGTTTTTCTTAAACATGTTCCTTCTACCCTCACTATGCTTCAAATCAGTTTCTTTACTATGTTTGCTTCGAACTTTCTATTGTATCTATTTGTTTTCTCATGAGTCTCTGAAAGATATCTTTGAGCATGTTTCAATTACCTGCCGCCTTGTCTTTGTATCTGATTCGAAGTAGAAACCCTAGAATTTGGGGGTTTTAATGAGGTTGATCTTGTGTTTGGATTAGAGTTCTATTTTGGAACCCTCGACTCTTTTAGACTCATTGTGAGTCTATGAACTAAGCTTGAATCTCTTTTTTTACGACTCTGAACTTTTAAATTCTTCTATGCTAGACTCTCCTACTGATTAGCACAATAGTTCTTCGTGCTTAAGTGTGGTTGTATGCTTTTATACGTGTGATGAATTCTTTCTTTCGAAACGGTTTTCTAACTTATGATTCAAAATTATTTTTTTAGGTTTGATTGATTTTTACTGATTTACTGGCTGTTAATTGATTTCCTTTCCTTATTTTCACAAACTGTGTGCTATCAGACTTTTCCTTAAATAAATCTCTGTGTATTTACCCTTCTTGTGCTACTTTTGAAAAGTGTTTGATCAACCTCTTTCCTTAATTATTTTTCCCGTTTGAAATCAGAATCCCTTAACTAAAGGGAAACTTGTGTAATTGATTGAAAGCTGATTTTAAATTATTCTCCTACCTTATTCAGCTTGCCTTCTACTCTATAAAAAGGGCACGACCCCTTTCTCACCAACAAACCTTGAATTCGACACTTTTCGGACACTTTCAATTACACAACTCTCAATTCAACACTTTTACACATATAATCTCGTAGCTCCTTTCTAAAATCTTCTGACTATTTGCTTGCAATTTGGCTTTACAAGGCTACTGCTTTCTTTCTTGTTTCCCTAAAACTGGTATGTTCTAATTTAGTTTTCAGCCTCATCCCAATGTGTTTATTTTACAGCTTCTACAATCCTGTCTACTTTGCTTTCCATGCTCAATCTTAAATATCCATGTTGTTCTCTTTGCATCTGTTTCTGCTGTGAATCCATGTACCCATATTCTCTTTTATGTGTTTGAGTTAAAGTTCAAAACATGGCGACATCCAAATTGTTGTTCATGTCTGCACTTGATCCTTTAAGGGATCCTAACTCCCAAACAATGTGGCTAACGGGCTGGTTGGGGTGTGCCAGCACTTCCAATTGTTGGGTATGACAACCAGCCTATCTTGCCTTTCCCCAAAATCCCCTCTATGCACTTTCACTCTCTCGTAGATTCTAAGTTCTGCCCCCCTCCTATAAGCCTAGCTTTGGTACCTTGAGTTCCCTCTGAACTTGGACATATGAGGGCTGGCCCTTCCACATTGTACTATAACTCAATTCTGCAATATATTTGGGTGTAAGCACTACCCGGAGTCCATCTGAGACTCTAAAGAACTCTAATGCATCCCAAATAAGAGAAAAGCTTTGGAAATTTGATCTTTGGAGCTGGTTTATTTCGTGCTTCTGATAGAAGTCTGAATCAGGCTCTCCTTGGTTGGAATTTTAGTTTTCTGATGTAATTTTATTTCTCTTCTTATTCAATTCCGGGCTGTAATAATCTTGTAATAACTATTGAGGCTTTTAGTGAAAAGGGGAGGGTCAATCATATATGCAAAGGGGTAGATATCATGTTAATAGGGAATTATCATACTTTTGCCCTCATATCCTGCTTCTAACTTTCATTTCTATATTTCATATAGAAGCCATGTTTATAGGTTACACATTTAATATAGAAACCATGTTTATAGCTTCTGCATTTCATATAGAAACCATGTTTGTAGGCTTCTGTACTTCTGCATTTTATAGAAATCCTGTCTATAGTTTTCTGCATTTTTAGAAATCATATCTATATTTTTTTGCATTTTTTAGAAATCCTGTCTATAGGTTTCTGCATTTCATATAGAATCCATGGCCATAGGTTCTGCACTTCTGCACTTTATAAAAACCCTGCTTATAAGTTTCTACACTTCTGCATTTTATAGAAACCATGTCTATAGCTTCTTCATTTCATATAGAAACCATGTTTGTATGCATTTCTGCATATCATATAGATAACATGTCTATAGGACTTCCTAAATTCTGTATATGCATCTCTCACTAGGCAAACGTATTTATAGGTTTAAATAACAAACAAAGTTCTAGACACCATGCCTATAGGACTCTTGCACTTTTATTTCGACTATAAACGTTTTAAAATCATTAGCACCTAGAAAGCATGCCTATAGGAGTTATCAACTAAATCTGAATCATCTATTTTGCCGATAAGTCTAAAAATCAGCAGTGGCAATGCATAATATCTGTAGAACTTATGTTTTTCTTTAACCAACAAGACTTCTTCTTCAAAATCAGTATACTTCTGCATTAATAGATATCATGCCTATAGGTTTCACCTAGGCAAGCCATAAGGTAAACTAGTTAATTAAATCAGACTTCGTTAAATTACAACTAGCAGGCAGGTCTGATTCAGATTTCTTATCTGAAATATGTAATAAATCAGTCAGCCAAAACCTTTAAATTTAATTAAGACCATAACCAGTATGTGCAAGACATGCTAAACAATTTGTCTTTAAGTTGAGGAGGTTTGTTTGAGCCTTTAATTGTTATGTGTTTCTCCATATCTACTCTACGTGTTTTTGATTTTCGCCTTAGAATTTTATCCTTTTAAAATCACAAAAGCCCAAATCTCCCTTCCCTTTAGGACTAGTAGTCCCAAGTGCCTCCGGGGCTGATAGGATTGGGGATGGGTAATAACATGCAATAAGTAAAATGAGACCATTTTGCGTTTAATACCTTAACGGGGTGGGAAAGGGTAGATATGAAAATAATGACCACGCGATAACACCACATGTATAAACGGTTACCAGGTGTTGTGTGGGGTGATCCATATTATGTATAAATTTAGGACCCCTTCCCTTACTTGTTTATTTATTTCAGAATTTTAACTGCTTTTTCTCAAACTTCAGCTTCTCTTAATAAATTTTTCTTACTTCAATTACTCGCAACAACTATGTAAAAATTTACTCCTCTTTTACTCGTTTATTCAAGAATTTTAAAATTGCTTTTTTTTCTCAAACTTCAGCTTCTTTAACTACTTTTAACTGCAATTGCTTATGACAATTATGTTAAACCCCCATCTCTCATATTTGTCACTCTTACTTGTCTACATGTTGCTTGCACTTAAAGTCACAATTATAGTATGACCATGAACCACACTAGTGGATCTCGAGGGGTGTCTAACACCTTCCCCTCAGGATAATTTCAAGCCCTTACCCAATCTCTGGTTTTCTAAATCAAAGTTCTTCTTAGTATCCTAATGCACTTAATCATTATGTGGAGACTCTTCAATTCAAAAACCCAATTCCCAAAAGGGAACGAGTTTTTCTCCCAAATGTCATAAACCCAATTTCGCGAGAAAAGGGGGCATCGACACCGTGGCGACTCTGCTGGGGATTTCTTTAAGGCTTTTACCATTTCATGCTATTTGTGGCTTTACTCTTCCTTATATGTATTTAATGTCTTTAAGTATTTATTTCCCTCTTCTACTTCGAAACTGACTTGGCTCTTTGTTTCTTTCCTTTATTTCTCTTAATGCTCTTTTATCGCTTTCCTTTAATACTGTTGTAAATTATGAGAAACTGTTGTAACTATTACCGTATGAACGTGCAAATATGTGACAACTTATTTTAATTATTGCAACTGCATATTCAACATCATATTCCACTCGTTCCAAACAAAATACCATAACAACGGTTATAATGAGTGGTTGCACTCTTCCGATATTATCACCCCCTAAATCTGGCAAAGGAAACCAGTCGATCAATGGTGTCGACAGTTCTGTGCCTTTCCCTCTTGAGTTATCCGCTCAAGGGTACCAGTCTAATACCCCATAGAAATCTTACTCTATTTAATTGTGCATGCATCGAGTTATGTTGTCCGCATAATGACTCTTTAAGATAGCCTTGTCCAAAGTCCACCAGGTTTTCCCAAAACCCGAACGGATGCTACCATGTTTGTGTATTTATTTGGAGAACTAAATGCTTGTTATGCCAATTGTTAATATTTAATAGCCGAATCTGGTGGGGGTAAGGGCCTAACACTTTTCTCTTGCAGAAATGAGGCACAAGGTCCCCAAATTCGGCATGGTCACCAACATCCACCCCAAATTGTTAAGCTGGTGGGAAGATCTTCATTCCGGTGATCAAGCTCTTGTCCCAAAATATCTAGGAAATCTACCTTCTCTCCTAGAAATTCAACCCAACAACAAAATCATAGAAGCTACCACTCTATTCTGGGATTGTGATAGGTCTGTGTTCCGCTTTGGAGACATTGAGGTGACACCCTTACTAGAGGAAATAGGAGGACTGGCTGGTATACCATGGGAAACTTCGAGTCTGCTAATGCCAGAGAACCGCAAGGGTCGAGGCTTTCTCAAGATGATGGGTCTAAAGAAGAATCCGGATTTAACTTGCCTGAAGGAGTCGTACATTCCCTTTGAATATTTGTACGAAAGGTACGGTCACAGCAAATCTTACCGTACTTACCCTGAGGAGTTCGCCCTCACATCATTGGGGCATATCCATAGAAAGGTCTTTGTCTTCATGTTCTGCTTCTTGGGGATGATAGTATTTCCTATGAATAAATTGAGGATCCATACCCGACTAGCCATGGTCACAAAGACCTTAATGGAAGAAATTGGCGAGAAACCATTTAGCATAGTGCCCATGATTATTGCTGAGATATACCGAGCCTCGGAGAAATGCTAACAGGGAGCCAAGCACTTCGAGGGTTGCAACTTGTTACTCCAACTCTGGCTCATGGAACATCTCCAGAAGGGTGAGTATCGATAAGAGATCCAGCGTAGGGATCGGGATGATCATATTGCCTTCCATCAGCCAAGGCGAATGAACTATATGCCCAATATGTTTGCTCACCAGAAGGTGCCAAAGGATGGGTAGAATTGTTTGAAAATCTAATGGAGAACCAAGTATAATAGATGTTTGAATGGTTCCCTACTGAAGAGTTCATTGCCCGATCCAGAGATGCACTATTTCTGATACTTATCAGTTTGAGAGGAACTTATCCTTATGTCCCTCTCCGAGTCATGAGACAGGCAGGTAGGAAGCAGGTTATACCAAGGGTCGACAAGATGAGTCACTTCCGGGCTGATTTCCAAGCTGATGACAGCCCTTGCAAGTGCCAAGACCAACACATGTGGCACTGCAAAATCGTCATGGAAGGAGACACTATTGAGCAGTACATGTACCATGCTGGTTATGCTCCATACTATCCAAGCTGGCTGGAGGATAATCATAATGGTTTGGGTCAACCCGGGTTTGTCCAAGGTCATAGGATTGTGGATGAAAAGGCTGAAGCATAGGTTAAGTACAACCAACTGCGCAAGAGGATTCGGGAATACGAAAGTGAGCACCGTGAAATTCAAGAAGCCAACAAAAAGCTGATTGAAGAGTGTAAAGACATGGGTGTTAGCACCAACAAGTGACTGGGGGTACTTGGAGGGGGGTTTGGTGGAGCTGGAAAGGAAGAGGATCGAGGACTGCCAGAATGCTGAGGGAAACGAAGGTGGACACCTGGCCAAAGCCTACTTGCGGCTAGGACTTCGCGAGCTGGTGAAGTTGTTCAATGGAGCCAAAGATGTTGTGTCTGAGGAAGGTCCTTCTAGGACCGAGTAGTTAGGATTCCTTTTTTTCTTAAATGTAATAAGGTCGATGGCCTTTAGTAACATTTTTATCTTCTGCTATTTTAGTGTCATTTTGGGATTCGTCTTATTTTTATCAATAAAATGAGACATTTAGCATTATAATTTCTCCAAATCAACTTATCGCTAGGCCTACCTCGGGCACAACGAGGCTCCCAAATTAGGACACGATTTATATTCTCGCACCATTTGTTTAAATATCGCAACATCTTTTTCTTATAATACTTACCTTTTTGTTTTTTTACTTTTATTTTATTCCCCTCCCCAAAGGTTAGTTCGTACACTCTGGCATCATCATCATACTCCACATGATCTAAGGGCCCTCCACCCACTCCTCTTCCTAGTCCCATCCGAAACAGGAACAATAGAAAGATGGATGATTTGAGCAACATCAGAAAGGAAAACTTGGTTGAATGGGTAGAAATAACTCAGGGTACTCATGTCTCCAAAGAAAGTGCATCCCAACTCGAGCAGAAATTGTTGAAATTTCAGGAGGAACTTGATCAGGTCCGGAATTTGGCAAGCTTGTCGTTTTCCCTCACCACCCCAGATGTCAATTTTCCTAACGCTCAGAACCCCACACCTCCACAAAACATAACAAAACCTAACCATCCCGCTCCTCACCATCACTGTAATACTTTCCACATTTCCAACAACACTCCACTACTCATCCCCAAACCATTAAACTCTACAAATAACCATCTCCACACTCACCATAACACCCTCATCTATGTGGAAACCATACCCCACTCCATTCAACCCATCTAAAGCACACCTGAGTCTGATGATAAAGACTCCCTCATTAGAAACTTGGCAGAAAACTCAAGAAACTGACTAGCCGAATTCAGGGCATCAAAGGAAGCAAGGGGATGGAGGGACTAAACTACGAGGACTTTTGCATACAACCAGATGTTGAACTGCCCGAGGGGTACAAACCTCCCAAGTTTGACATTTTTGATGGCACGGGGGACCTAAAAGTCCATTTGAGGACACACTACGACAAGCTGGTCGGAGTAGGAAAGGACGAAAGGATTCGAATGAAGCTTTTCATGAGGATCCTGAAAGGAGACGCTCTGTCTTGGTATATTAGCCAAGACCCGACGAAGTGGTTGAACTAGATGAATATGGCATCTGACTTCATGGATATTCAGGTTCAATATGGAAAATGTACCAGATGTTTTTTACATTTAGAATTTGAAGATGAAACCCACAAAAACATTTCGCGAGTATGCCACTCGTTGGAGATCAGAGGCTGCCAAGATCCGACCTGCTTTGGAGAAAGAACAAATGAACAAGTTTTTCATCCGGGCTTAGGATCCATAATATTATGAAAGACTGATGCTGATCGAGAATCACAAATTTTATGATATCATCAAACTGGGAGAACGGATCGAGGAAGGTATTAAAAGTGGTATGGTTACGAACTTGAAAGCTTTGCAGGCCACCAACAAGGCTCTACAGTCTGGTGGTACGTCCAAGAAGAGAGACGTATGTGCCATAATGATAGAGAACCAAATCACTTGTCAAATACCAAACTTATCCCATGCCTCCACTTACATATCAGCCCACTCCAAATTACCAAGCACCCTCGTCTTCATGTCAAACTTCCCCGCCTACTTATCAGTCACCTCCACCTCCTACATACCAACCTGCTTCACCTGGATATTCCCAATCCACACACGTCTACCAAGCCTACAACACCCAAAAAGCCCACTATCAATCACCTCCCACTGGCCAAAACTTTCCTAGACCCCAACAAAATTTCGACCGCAGACCTTCCAAATAATATACCGCCATTGTCGAACCAATCGACCAGTTATATAAAAAACTCAAAGTTGCTGGTTATATCACCCAAATCCCAGCTATAATCCCTGAAAACCCTTCCCAATGGGTCAACCCAAGTAAAATATGTGCATACCATTCTGGCATAAAAGGCCATACCATTGATGAATGCCGCTCCATGAAAGATAAGATCCAGGCTTTGATTTACAACAAAATCATCGTGTCAAAGGAGCCTACTCTAAATGTCCGCAAAAACCCTCTACCAGATCACAAGGGTGGAGGTGTTGTCACACCTCCTTTTTTACTACACCCGCAAGGACATAAAAGGAGTTTTTCCAATTAAAGGACAATCGAAATAGGATTTATTATTAAAGATTCAGACTCGCCACTTGGGAGATTAATGGTGTCCCAAGTCACCGATAGAATCCCAAACCGAGAAAAATATAACTCTGTTAACATTCTGCGAACCAGAAGTCCGAGTAAGGAATTCTGTTAACCCGGGAGAAGGTGTTAGGCATTCCCGGATTCCGTGGTTCTAGCACGTTCGCTCAACTGTCGTGTTTAGCTTATTTATCCGATTTTATGATATGATGAACCTATGTGCCGATTTTAACTTTTAACCACTTTTTATTTAATTTTTAAGAAAGTTGAACGTCGTTTAAAATGTGTCTTTGAACCGCATCACATGAAATGCACCTGCAATCCTGAACACATTTTATTCAACATTTTGGGATTTGATTTGGGTCACATGAAATGCACACTAGAGTTTAGGAAGGTAATATTATTAAAATACGCGCCTAAAGAAACTAACGCATTATTACTTTTAGGGAAGGCCGTGAAATTCGCTAAACGGCCCATCCTGGATACTAAGTATTTTTAATTAACCAATTATTAAGGGCCCCGCAATTTTGCATTTGATTTGGCGAGGCTCGTCTCATTTTATTTTAAAGCCAATCTAAAAGCAACTACAATTATCTACTTAATTTTGTCTCTAAAAAACCTTAATTAATTTGTTATAAAAAGAGATTCAGTCTGCCGCATAAACACTGGCAAATAAAGTGTTATTTCAGACTTGGGTTCAAAAGTCCAATCCATATGGCATGCACGCTGAGCAGGTATCTCAATAGCCGCAGGAAATGGGCCTAAGCTAGGCCCAATCTGGACGGTGACAAAACCGGCCTCGTCCGTGAGGCTAAAGGATCGAATCCCTGAATTGGAAAATCACAACTTGAACACATTATTTCAACTGAATCCAAATCAAACACTCACTGAAATTAGTACTTTATTTTACTCAAATGAATGAGGAATGGTTTGAGGCTGAGATTGTTTTAACTATTAACTACTGATTTATTTTAAACACTACTGAAAGTGAAAAGCCAATCAAAATACAACCTAAAATATTAATGAAGATTCATACCATTTTACTAATGAATTCGGTGAAACCCCAAAGCTGACAACAATAACAAAACTGTTAAGATTAACAATTGTAACACAAAACTTGTTTAAAAACTGTTTTCGATTTTTATTCCTAACTTATTAACCATACTATACTACACTAAATTGCTTTTGATATCCACTATACTAAGGCTACCATTAACAAACATGATTAATCAGTCCAACACAGTCTAATTTGAATTGAATAGGAATTCAAAATATACTATTCTAATAATATGAACTAACACAAGTTAAAACAAACTACTAACTATGAGATCCACATAGGAAAGCTTTTAATGGTTTAACAGTCCAAATCACTACTTATAGTCCATGTGCACCTCCTGTTCTTATAATACGAAACAAGCATCTAATCATCAACCCCATTTACTTAGCTAACACTACTGGATTGTACACAATAAACAATATACAAATGAGTTTAAATTTGACGAGCAATTTCCAATTTATCTTCAACTCAGATTTACATGGACGTGTTACAAGCAGTGTACCTGGAAGTAGGGAACAATAAGGAAGAAGAAAGATCAGCAGCAATCAGCGATCGATCACAAGCAGCCCAATAATAAGGGCAATCAATCCAGAAGTGTTAAACCAAACAAAGCTAACAGATCACTCCAAACACATCAACAAATCAACCCAGAAATGCATACATGATGCACAGACAGCTAGCAAAACTCAAACTAGATTCGAAATACCAATGTCAACTTGAAATCGACCAAAGTAATTCAAAATTGATCTGAAAACCCTTTTGGAACCTTACTGGTGCAAAGCTCAGCCAAAAACCACTTAATTTGATTCAAATACACTTGGAATGAACCTCTAAACTTCAACAAACAAAGCCAACAACTATAGTCTGTGAATCCACAACCAGAAGCTGGAATTGATTTCCAGTTAAGATAGAACAGTAAAAGAAAATTTAATCTTTTAGTTTTTATTGTTTTTTTTTTATTGTTTTTCTGATTTTCTTCTTAGAAAAACTAAGATATAAAAGGGATTTTGGGCTCCAATTTGAAACTTTCAGATCTGGACTTGGAGAGGGATTCTAGAGGGAATTTTTAATGGCTCAAAAACTTGTGTGTTAAGGCATTGGCATGCCCTTTTATAGGCAAAATGAGGGCAGCCCTCAGATTTTCAGTTTTCAATCTTAGTCTTTTTTTAATTTTAATTTTTGCTTACATGTCCCTTATTTCCTGACTTGTTACTCAAGTCAACACACTTATTTTCCTGAATTTCTGATTTTAACCCCTATCTAGAAGGTTCTAGGAACCTCTAGTATGACCAATAACTTTCATGCCTTCTTCCAATTACACACATACCCCTGAAACTCCCATGAATTTACTAATCTAACATAGCTAATTAAACTACTAAGAAGATAGAAAATCTAATGAACATAGAATGATTATCCAAATAAAACTTCTAAAAGAATTAACTACAACAACATAATCACTAACGAAACCACAATAATCGAAAATTAAACTGAAATAGAAATCTAACATACAAAGGCATCAGTTAATCAGGAGACACATATTAATCAAAAGAAGAAAATCTACTGAATTAAGATGAACAATTAAGCTTAAAAACTTAAAATCAAACATTGAAACAAGAAAAAAATAAGAATGAAGAAGAAAAGACTCACTGGCCGATTTGGAATCAATATTCGACTGACTTAAGTGGAGTTCGAGGGCCACTGACATTGAATTCACCATGCGGGAAGCACGGAGACTCGGGTGTGTTAATTTGAATCCAATTGAATGAATTGGAGTTTTTGACCGAGTTTGGATTTGAAATTCGAAGGATTCAGTCATGATTTGAGGCAGATTATTTACATATTGGTCATGAGGAGACTGAGGCAGTGCAAGGGTGTAATTTTGGAGGCCATTAAGTGGCGGCGCCGGATGACAAAACCTTTTTGATTATTCGAGAGGTTCTGATGGGATTCGAGATGAGATAGTGGCAGATTCATGACGGGGACAGTGAGGCGGTCTAAAGGTGTGAATTTGAGAACCACCGGAGATGGTGGTGTTTTCTCCGGCGGCAGCGACGACGGTGTAACAGGGGACTGTAAAAAGGGGTGCGAGGAAGAACGAATCGTCTCTAGGGTTAGGACCATTTTTGGACCATTTTATTTAATGAATGAGATAAAACCATGGCCGTTTGATTAGATTAATAAATGGCCTGGATTTACCCCTGATGAAACGAGGTCGTTTGGCTGGGCATTGGGAACGGACCAGATTGAGGCAAGCTTTGGGCTTGGGTCAGAATAAATGGAGGGTGTTTGTTTGGGCCTGAGGAAATAGGAGGGATTTTAGCCCAAATTTCTTTTACATCTCAAACATTTTAATTCAAAAACCTTTTTTCCTTTTTATTCTTTTTCGTTTTGTTTTTCTTCTTTTCTTTTGTTTCATCTTATTATTATATATTTTCTAAATTTTTTATGAAATGCTAAAATTAAAAACAAAACCAAATTGAAACTAAAAATTACATTTCCTAAATTCCTAATTCCGAATTACAAACTAATTAAGACAAATTGAAATTAAAAACGCAAAAAGTCTATTTTTGTTATTTTCTTTATTTTTTTAAAGTAACTCAACTACTAACTAATCCTAAAATATAAAATTAAATTCTAAATGCAAATGCCGAGTATTTTTGTATTTTTTCATATGAATAAAAATGCACAGACAAAATGCAACAATTGCCAGAAAATAACACAAAAATTCACAAAAATAATAAAGAAATTGTTTTGTTTGAATATTTTGGGAATAATTAATATATAAGGCAAAAATCACGTGCTCACAACTGCTCCTCTTTTCCCGGAAACATGAAGAGTTTTCGTGCAAGGATAAGTGAGCAGAAACGAGCAATTTTTGCCCGTTTGAATATTCTGTGTAAAGCAATTTAGAAAGAGTTGACCGCACCCTGCTTCAAAGGTTGCCTACATATCCTGGGCTAAACAGAAATCAGGTCAGTGTAGTTCGGGAGTGTCTAGTAGCTGGGACTACCAGGAGCTGTGATTTCACTGCGATTGCTGCTGCTACTGCTTGCTAACCTCCCTTATTACACCATGTCCAAATAAAAAGAAGCTAGCCTAAGCTATGATCTATGAATTACAAAAATAGTCCTATCTATGTCTTCAAACTTGCTCTTGTGTTGCCTTGAACTTGTATTTTTCCACTGGAATTCTTGTGTTGTTGCCTTACATTGTGATCGGGGATGTTTTTCCATTCCTCCAAGTGAGGCTTGATTGCTGAAGTTTGAAATATGTGCCTCTATTCTTTAAGCGGGCTCCTGACTGCTGATGCTTGAAAAGCATTCCCTTGTTCTCCAGGTAGGCTTCTGACGGCAACGCTTGAAAAGTATTCTCTTGTTCTCCAGGTGGGCTCCTGGTGGCAACACTTGAAAAGTATTCCCTTGTTCTCCAGGTGGGCTCCTGCCTGCAATAAAATAGACAAACAAAGAAAATTTTCTGCCCTAGTTTGGTGACTGGGCACATCATGTTATCTAATATTAAAATTAAAAGCTAAAATTCGAATTGTACTTCCCTTGTTTTCCAGGTGGGCGACTGATTGCTGAAGCTTGAAAAATATTCCCTTCTTTTCCAGGTGGGCTCCTGATTGCTGAACTTGAAAAGTATTCCCTTGTTCTCCAGGTAGGCTCCTGACTGCAACAAAAATAGACAAACAAAGAAAATTTTCTGCCCCAGTTTGGTGGCTAGGAACAACGTGTTATCTAATATTAATTATTAAAAGCTAAAGTTTGAATTGTACTGCCCTTGTTCTCCAGGTGGGCGCCTGACTGCTGAAACTTGAAATTTATTCCCTTGTTCTCTAGGTGGGCACCTGATTGCTGAACTTGAAAAGTATTCCCTTGTTCTCCAGGTGGGCTCCTGACTGCAACAAAATCGACAAACAAAGAAAATTTTCTGCCCTAGTTTGGTAACTGGTTATAGCATGTTATCAAATATTAAAAATTAAAGGCTAAAATGAATTTTACTTCCCTTGTTCTCCAAGTGGGCGCCTGACTGCTGAAACTTGAAAAGTATTCCGTGATTCTCCAGGTGGGTGCCTGATTGCTAAACTAGAAATGTATTCCCTTGTTCTCCAGGTGGGCTCCTGACTGCAACAAAATAGACAAATAAAGAAAATTTTCTGCCCCAGTTTGGTGGCTGGGCAAACTTGTGAGTTGTTACTTAAGCTATTGATATGATGGTGAGAGTAAAACTAAAGACCTGGTTGGCATGTACGCCCCTTGTGAGTGAAACTATTTAACTAAGATTTTTATCCTAGGAGAAAATTAATCAGACTAGGTTTCTGTTATTATCTTTCATCAGACTAAAAATGTGAAAAGCAATGGCAGCATTTTATGCATATTAGCAAGATAGGCAAGGGCAAAGATTTGAGAAACTTCCCTTTTGTCGGCTTTCCTCTTCTTCCTTTTCTTCTTTTCATTTCCTTCCTATTATTGCACCGACTTTCTTGCACTACTTTTGTTCCTGTTTCAAACAAAGAAAACCTGTGAATTTAAAATGGGGTGGTTGGTTTATGGTCTTGAACTTTGAGGGTGGCTGCCCCTTCGCTTCCCAAGAAGATTGATGTACACTGGAAGACCTTGCTTGTTTCCAGACTAGACCCCTTTCTCTGTCATCTTCAACACATAAAATGCCTCCTCCGTTATGACCCGATATCCTCTATTTTTTGTATTGCATGGATTGGCATCTCCCCCACTTTTATTGTTCCTTCACTCGTCATGATAACTGATTCCCTTTGAAGATCTTGCTTGTTTATTGGACTAACCACTTCCCAGAAAATACCTCTTTTCGTCCAAACCCAATACTCTCTGTCTATTGAACCTCTCATACCGACATTTGCCAAACCTTTGTGTTTCACATGGTCCCTAAAGCATGTTGATTGTTACCATCTTCAGTGTGCATGTTGCTCTTTCATGATCTAAACCACCGGCCCTGGCCTTGGGGTCTATCACCTTTGATTTCTGTTTTGCTTGTCACTGGTCTACCATCCTTTTGTCAATCCTACCACAGCCAATATCTTTGATCCATTCATCAAACCCCTTCCATCTTGTTGCATTGTTCATGCATTGATACGTACAAAACCCCGTTCTTGTATTTCCCACGAATCCCAAAGTATGTTAATTGGGGCCAACTCATTGGGCCTGCTATTTTCTCCTGACTTGCCACCTTGATGTGTTTACCAGATCCTGTTTTGTTTAATTGGAAAGCTTGGTGGCAGATTTTAAAGTCATTTCTCACTTGTTTTGAACAACCAACCCAGGAAGAGGGAGTAAAACAAAGTGGGAGGAATAGAGTAAAGGATAATAGAAAGAGACGATTCCTAACAAGAAACCTACAGAGTGGCAAACCATCAGATGTGGATACCGACTCTAATGACCTTGACATGCATCGGCGGCATATTGTGTTTAGCAAATCTGATGTTCAGCTCTCGTTGTACCTTTTGCCGAGAAACATGGGCTTCAACACTTTGCTTACCCGATATGATTCACAATCCTTATTCGACTTGTAGTGCCCGAAAGGTTTTCACCATCAAGCCTCTCTCATTTTAATTTTCTCTCGTCTCACCGTTGCCTTATGGTACCGGTGAAGGTTTTCACCAATAAGACTCTCTCATTTTGATTTCTCTCATCTTTCATTGCCTTGGGGTATTCGCGAAGGATTTCGTCAACAAGACTCTCTCATTTTCATCATTTTTCTTCTTGCACAGGAGTGTTTGCTTCTTATATCGGAGTGCTTGCTTCTTGTACCGGAGTGTTTGCTTCTTGTACCGGAGTGTGGCCTCTGACATGATTCACCTATACTTGCTTGACTTGGCATTTCTTGAAGACTGATCAGAAGGTCTTTCTTTGGACCGTAACGCAGGCTTTTGGATGGGGTTAGAAAGAAGGGTATTAAGGCTCAAAACAATTCAACACTGGTTCAAAAATTACAACTTTTGAAATCAGATTTTTCACAACAACCACAACTTCTGCCCCATTTTCCTTCTTGGGGACTTTTGGATTTTTGTTTTGGTGTGACTGAACCTCAGAGAGAGGCTGCCTACATACCCTTTCGGGATCAAGTCAAACGTAGTTCAGGCGGCTACTTTTGTTGTGGTGATCTTTCCTTTCTTCCACTTTCTTTTCCTTTCTTTTCATTCTTTTCTTTCTATTTTCTTTTCTTGCTTTACTCTTTTCTTTTCTTTCTCTTCTCTTCTTTTCTTGTTCTTTGTTTTTTTCCTTTTTTTTCTCTTTTTCCTCTTTTCTTTTATTTTCTTTTTCTCTTCTTTTCATTTCTTTTTTTTTTCCCTTTCTTTTTCACTGTTTTTCTCTTGTTTCTCCACCTACTTTCCCCGCTCGGGCTTACGAGTTTTATTATTGATTCCAAAAGAGGGGTATGCAAGAAACTAACTGAGGCTCAAAGGGTTAACAAAGGATAAAGTGTTTGGATAGCGGAATAAAATGCCTTCGTCATTCCAATCTCCAAAACATGCTAAGTACAAACTACACAATTAAACAAGCTGAGGGAAACACACATAATACCTTTTGATTGATTCACATATTTGCCTTCTATATTTGTCAATTACCTAGCACCATTGGACAACAATCTCGGTACCACGAATGGTCCCTATAAGCTTGGGGCAAGCTTGCCTTTGGCTTCAAACCGATGCAGCATGTTGCATTTCAAACGGTGCTTCTTTATGTTCTATCTACCCCCAGTTTCACTTGATTCGGGCTCGAAGTGATCTCAAAATGCCTTTACTTATTTCCCTCGAATTTCCTTACATTTTCAACATCATTTCATTGCTTCATTACTACGCTGACTTATAAGCACCAGGCTGAGAATTATGCGTGCATGTCATGCCACTAGAACTAGCATGAAAGAATTGTAACAAGAGAAGGGAACTAAATGAAATGACTAGAAATGGCGAGAAATAGAGAATTGTATTAGATTGACGGTGAAAAGGTTTAAACCACAAAACAAGTGAACTAAACTAGTTACAGCCCTTGAACAAACCTAGACAACACTAAACAAACTATTACGACTAGATAGACAAGGCAAAGTGAAAGGATAGAAGGGTTTGTTTCACAAGACGATATCCCGATTACAACCCTGAAATAACCCGGACAACAGAAATGACAACAAAATAAACCACCAAAACTCCAAAAGGTGGAGCGTCTTCCCAATTACCAAGCACAGCATCCTAGCCACTGGGTTTCACACCAAGATTGCTGGAATTTTCACAAGTCTTCACCATGTTGTTCTGAGCAAACTGCTTCTGGGTTTCTGATGCCGGCTCATTCTCACGATCAATCATACCCACCATATGCGTCTTATTATGCACAGGAGATGGATTTTGGCCAGTGTTTACTGCATCTGGACTTTGCACGTCAATGTCGCCTATATCAATAAGCTTCTGAATTGCATTTTTTAGATTCCAACATTTCTCTGAGTCGTGCCCCAGGGCACCTGAGTAGTGTGCGCACCTTTGAGAAGGATCAAACTTCTTTGGAAGAGGGTTCGGCGATTTTATCTTAATCGGCTTCAACATGTCCAATGTCCTTAACCTCTGGAACAGACTGGCATACGATTCCCCTAAATGGAGTGAAGGTTTGCTTCTTCCGTTGCCTCTCATTATTAAATACTGGATTGGGAGGAAAACCTAATCCAGGGTGTTTTTGGTAAACTCGTGGGGTAGATGGGCATTTTGAGGAGCTGGGCACTGGGAATGTGATGGGCGACTTTGGAAGTTCTGTGGAGAGAAGTAGCATCGGGGAAGGTCATCTAATGCACAAGGATAACCACGGGGACGATGTCGAGGCTGGAAGTGTTGATCAGGAAAACCTATCGGATCGTCTTTTCTGTTCCTCTTTTTTCCACACAAGCTTACTGGTACGTTCTAAATGGCTTCTGAACAACTCATAATTTTTCCTGACTTGATTCCTTCTTCTACTAGCTCCCCCATTTTAACACATCATTGAAAGGCTTTCCCAGGTCCGGGATCAAATGACTGTAGTAAGTGGGTCCTTGGGCCTGTAAAAAAAGCTTGACCATTTCTTCTTCGCTAATCAGAGGACTGACTCGAGCAGCTTGCTCCCTCCATCTGAGCCCAAACTCATTAAAGCTTTCCTCCGGCCTCTTTTCTATCTTAGATAGCGAGGAGCGGTCTGAGGTAACACTCGATTTGCATTGAAAGTATCGGACAAAATCTTGAGCCATGTCACCCAATGTAAGCTACTTATCAACATCTTGATGGGTATACCAGTCCGAGGCTGCCCCAGTTAGGATTTCACTGAAATATTCTATCATCATGTCATCTTTCTATCCAACAATCCTCATTCCATTGCAATAGACCTTCAGGTGGGCTACCGGGTCGCCACGCCCATCGTACAGGTTAAATTTTGGTACTTTGAACCTTATGGGCATGCTGCCCTGGCCTTTCACTCTTCGCTTGTCCCTGAAAGATTGTTCTGTGCTCATCCAGGGTACCCCATCTCGCCTTTCTCTTCCCGTAACCCTTTCATTTCTAGCATGAAGCTGCTCATCCTGGGAGCTCTTCTCGTATGAATCGAGGACCTTGCGGGCAACCTCTGAGGTGTGATATTAGGAATTGTGAGCTTTGAGTGGGTATTCATTGTTTGGGGTAGTGGATATGACATGAGAGTAATTCTGGGAAGATGTAACAGGAGGATGAGTGATGGAGTTACTAGGGTAGCTGGGAAAATTGTGGTAAGCGGGCGTATCTGGGGAATATGGAGGATCATCTGGCATTGTGTTGGGAGCTTGGGTAAGGACAATATCCGAAAAAATTGGTGGCGGGGGTGGTGTCTTCCCTGTCATCCCTGCCCGATACATGCCTATCATGCATTGTCTTAACATCCGCACCTCTTCAACCAACCCATTATCCTGTCCAACCAACTGCTGTCGGGCGTCGGTACCAACCAACTCAGTTCTCTTGTCCTCGTGTTGCAACCCCTTTAAAACCACAAACCAACCACTTTTCTGGAGTGGCATGATAAAATAAAACCATCATGTTAGCGTTAAGACATTTAACATATGGGTAATAGCTTTTGATCAGTCGCATGCGTCATCCCGGCCTTTTCCCTATTTCCAATTGCAAACTTTCTCTTCCTCTATTTTTATTCTTTTCCCTCTTGTTTTTATTCTTCTTTTCACTCTTGCCTTTATCTTCTTTTGTTCCTATTTTCTTCTTTTCTTGATTTTCTTATCTTTCTTTTTGTTTTCCGCTATTTTCTTTTATTTTTGCCCTTTTTGTGGTTTTGCCCCTCTTTTTCTTTCTTTTTTTTTTCTTTTGGTTATGGTCGAATCCTATGTAGATTTCCTACGTATCATGACCCCGCATGAATCAGACCAAGCGTAGTTCTTGCAAATCAAATGCAAACTAAAAGGGACAAATTTTTTGGGATTTTTCAAATCTTCATTAATAGACGCCGATTACAAGTGATATTAGACTAGTTGTTTTTCTAAAAGAGAAAAATTACAAAACAGACTTAAAATCAAAGGTACAGACTCGACACATCGAAGCTTCAAATCCTGGGGTCCACGGGTCATCACTCAGCATCGCCATGGGCCTGCGCAAGACTAAGAAGATTTCAATGTCAATTGTAAGCTATTTAAAGAAAGCTGGCCATGTAATGAATTATTTTGAAAGAAAAGTGACTATTTTCAAAAATCTTATTTAAGACAAAAAGACTCGACTTTGCAAATACGGCCTTTCAGCACTTACAAAAGGGAGATTTTAATAATGTGCCCGCAAGTGGTTTTAAATGCCTCAAGGTGGCTGTTCTTGCAAAAATGACCTTCTGGTGCCTTTTTGGGGACATTTGGCTTATTTTCCAACAAGAATGGCGTCACCCGACTTATTTTGACAACCATTTAAAATTTTTACCATTATTTGGCTATTTTTGAAAAGAGATGGTTGGACCCGATGAGGGTTGCCTACGTATTTTACATCCGATGAGAATCAAACCTGCGTAGTCCGAGCAGATTTGCCAAAATCAAAACTATTTTGAACAACCATTTCCTTTCCAAATAATTTCTTTTTTTTCATTTTATCTTCATTTTTTCAAAATCCGACAGCATTTCGGTACTATTTGAGCATTGGTTTTTCAAACAAATGATTACCCTCACTTAGTCCTAACACTGCTATTTTTCACAAATTTTCACTCATCGTATACAAGCCGATCAACATGCAAAGCCGAGCAAATAAATGCGCAAGTATCATGTAAGATGCATCAGGATGGTCATTTCAATTCATATCACCTGTCTTAGACGGACCCAACCCCTGTGTTGAGTCACCTAAGTCAAATGCACATGATGCAAACAAGCGTCCTACTAGGGATGCGGCATGAGTTTATTGTTCTTCTAGGTTATGAACCCTAGGTTTATTGATCTAGACATAGCTTATCCGAGCGGACAACTCGGGCCGAGGGGAGTCAGCGTACCGGGGATACAGAAGCTCCGCCGGCTTTGCAACTTATCCAAACCTCGTTCTAAATTGGGAAAAAGACTCTAAAAAGAAGAGAAGCTACATGAAGTGCACCCTTCTCCATGATGTAGAAGACTCAGAAAGAGGGAGGGATTCGCGATAATTTATATACAATTCAACAAATATTAAAGCGGAAAAACATTTAGCACATAAGGCATGGAACATGTAGCAAAATCAGATAAAGACAACTATAATTTTTTATCTAAGCTCGAATTCTGAACCCTGAACCAAAAGTTCTGGGTTCTTGTCCCCAGCAGAGTCGCCAGAGCTGTCACATCTCCATTTTCACTACACCCGCAAGGGCATAAAAGGAGTTTTTCCAATTAAAGGACAATCGGAACGGGATTTATTATTAAAGATTCAGAGTCTCCACTTGGGAGATTAATGGTGTTCCAAGTCACCAGTTGAATCCCGAACCGAGGAAAATATGACTCTGTTAACAGTCCGCGAACCAGAAGTCCGAGTAAAGAATTCTGTTAACCCGGGAGAAGGTGTTAGGCATTCCCGGGTTCCATGGTTCTAGCACGGTCGCTCAACTGTCGTGTTTAGCTTATTTATCCGATTTTATTACATGATGAACCTATGTGCCGATTTTAACTTTTAACCGCTTTTTATTTAATTTTTAAGAAAGTTGGACGTCGTTTAAAACGTGTCTTTGGACTGCGTCACATGAAATGCACCCGCAATCCTGAACACATTTTATTCAATGTTTTGGGATTTGATTTGGGTCTCATGAAATGCACACCCGAGTTTAGGAAGGTAATGGTATTAAAATACGCGACTAAAGAAACTAACGCATTATTACTTTTAGGGAAGGCCGCGAAATTCGCTAAACGGCCCATCCTGGATGCTAAGTATTTTTAATCAACTAATTATTGAAGGCCCTGCAACTTTGCATTTGATTTGGCGAGGCTCGTCTCATTTTATTTTAAAGCCAATCTAAAAGTAAATACAATTATCTACTTAATTTTGTCTCTAAAACCCTTAATTAATTTG
The DNA here is from genome assembly GCA_026770625.1 of Nicotiana glauca. Lineage (NCBI taxonomy): Eukaryota > Viridiplantae > Streptophyta > Magnoliopsida > Solanales > Solanaceae > Nicotiana > Nicotiana glauca. The sequence continues at coordinate 45,105 of MU719819.1, forward strand.
TTATAAAAAGAGATTCAGTCTGCCGCGTAAACACTAGTAAATCAAGTGTTATTTCAGACTTAGTTCCAAAAGTCCAATCCGTATAGCATGCACGCTGACCAGGTATCTCAATAGCCGTAGGAAATGGGCCTGAGGCAGGCCCAATCTGGACGGTGACAAAATTGGCCTCGTCCGTGAGGCTAAGGGATCAAATCCCTGAATTGGCAAATCACAACTTGAACACATTATTTCAGCTGAATCTAAATCAAACACCCACTGAAATTAGTACTTTATTTTACTCAAATGAACGAGGCACGGATTGAGACTGAGATTATTTTAACTATTAACTACTGATTTATTTTAAACACTACTGAAAGTGAAAAGCCAATCAAAATACAACCTAAAATATTAATGAAGATTCATACCATTTTACTAATGAATTCAGTGAAACCCCAACTGACAACAATAACTAAACTGTTAAGATTAACAATTGTAACACAAAACTTGTTTAAAAATTGTTTTCGATTTTTATTCCTAACTTATTAACCATACTATACTACACTAAATTCCTTTTGATATCCACTATACTAAGGCTACAATTAACAAACATGATTAATCATTCCAACACAGTCAAATTCGAATTGAATAGGAATTTAAAATATGCTATTCTAATAATATGAACTAACACATGTTAAAACAAACTACTAACTATGAGATCCACATAGGAAAGCCTTTAATGGTTTAACAGTCCAAATCAATACTTATAGTCCATGTGCACCTCCTGTTCTTATAATGCAAAACAAGTATCTAATCATCAACCACATTTATTTAGCTAACACTACTGGATTGTACACAATAAACAATATACAAATGAGCTTAAATTTGACGAGCTATTTCTAATTTATCTTCAACTTAGATTTACATCGACGTGTTACAAGCAGTGTACCTAGAAATAGGAAACAATGAGGAAGAAGAAAGATCAATAGCAGTCACCGGTCAATCAAGAGTAGCCCAATAATAAGGGCAATCAATCCAGAAGTGTTAAACCAAACAAAGCTAACAGATCACTCCAAACACATCAACAAATCAACCCAGAAATGCATACATGATGCACAGACAGCCAGCAAAACTCAAACTAGATTCGAAATACCAATGTCAACTCAAAATCGACCAAAGTAATTCAAAATTGAACTGAAAACCCTTCTGGAACCTTACTGGTGCAAAGCTCAGCCAAAAACCACTTAATTTGATTCAAATACACTTGGAATGAACCTCTAAACTTCAACAAACAAAGCCAGCAACTACAGTCTGTGAATCCACAACCAGAAGTTGGAATTGATTTCCAGTTTAGATAGAACAGTAAAAAAAAATTAATCTTTTAGTTTTTATTGTTTTTTTAATTGTTTTTCTGATTTTCTTCTTAGAAAAACTAAGATCTAAAAGGGATTTTGGGCTCCAATTTGAAACTTTCAGATCTGGACTTGGAGAGGGATTTTAGAGGGAATTTTTAATGGCTCCAAAACTTGTGTGTTAAGGCATTGGCATACCCTTTTATAGGCAAAATGAGGGTAGCCCTCAGATTTTAAGTTTTCATTCTTAGTCCTTTTTTTAATTGTTATTTTTGCTTACATGTCCCTTATTTCCTGACTTGTTACTCAAGTCAACACACTTATTTTCCTGAAATTCTGATTTTAACCCCTATTCGGAAGGTTCTAGGAACCTCTAGTATGACCTATAACTTTCATGCCTTCTTCCAATTACCCACATACCCCTGAAACTCCCCTGAATTTACTAATCTAACACAGCTAATTAAACTACTAAGCAGATAGAAAACCTAATGAACATAGAATGATTATCCAAATAAAACTTCTAACAGAATTAACTACAACAACACAATCACTAACGAAACCACAATAATCGAAAGTTAAACTAAAATAGAAACCTAACATACAAAGGCATCAATTAATCAGGACACACATATTAATCAAAAGAAGAAAATCTACTGAATTAAGATGAACAACTAAGCTTAACAACTTAAAATCAAACATTGAAACAAGAACAAAAATAAGAATGAAGAAGAAAAGACTCATTGGCCAATTTGGAATCAATATTCGACTGACTTCAGTGGAGTTCGAGGGCCACTGACATTGAATTCACCATGCGGGAAGCACGGAGACTCGGGTGTGTTAATTTGAAGCCGATTGAATGAATTGGAGTTTTTGACCGAGTTTGGATTTGAAATTCGAAGGATTCAGTCATGATTTGAGGCAGACTATTTACATATTGGTGATGAGGAGACTGAGGCGGTGCAAGGGTGTAATTTTGGAGGCCATTGGGTGGCGGCGGCGCCGTGGGCGACGGAGATGACAAAATCTTTTTGATTATTCGAGAGGTTCCGATGGGATTCGAGATGAGATAGCGGCAGATTCATGACGGGGACAGTGAGGCAGTCTAAGGGTGTGAATTTGAGAACCACCGGAGATGGTGGCGTTTTCTCTGGCGGCGGCGACGACGGTGTAACAGGGGACTGTAAAAAGGGTACGAGGAAGAACGAATCGTCTGTAGGGTTAGGACCATTTTCAGACCATTTTATTTAATGAATAAGATAAAACCATGGTCGTTTGATTAGATTAATAAACGGCCCGGATTTACCCCTGATGAAACGGGGTCGTTTGGCTGGGCATTGGGAATGGACCGGGTTCGGGCAAGCTTTGGGCTTGGGTCAGAATAAATGGAGGGTGTTTGTTTGGGCCTGGGGAAATAGGAGGGATTTTGGCCCAAATTTCTTTTACATATCAAACATTTTAATTCAAAAACCTTTTTCCTTTTTATTCTTTTTCTTTTTGTTTTTCTTCTTTTCTTTTGTTTCATCTTATTATTATATATTTTCTGAATTTTTTATGAAATGCTAAAATTAAAAACAAAACCAAATTGAAACTAAAAATTACATTTCCTAAATTCCTTATTCCGAATTACAAACTAGTTAAAACAAATTGAAATTAAAAAAGCAAAAAAACCATTTTTGTTATTTTCTTTGTTTTTGAAAGTAACTCAACTAATAATTAATCCTAAAATATAAAATTAAATTCTAAATACAAATGGCGAGTATTTTTTGTATTTTTTCATATGAATAAAATGCACAGACAAAATGCAACAATTGCCAGAAAATAACACAAAAATTTACAAAAAATGTAAAATAATAAAGAAATTATTTTGTTTGAATTTTTGGGAATAATTCATGTATAGGGAAAAAATCATGTGCTCACAGGTGTTCACATGATTGAGATAGAAGATGATTGGAACCCCAAGGGATCGATCGGTTTGGTCAAAGAAGGTGATGATCCAAAGAAACCAACGGTCACCCTTAACCCGATTGTAGTCCAGATTCAGCCTTCTGGAGACGCCGAGGTGAACATGTCCATACCACTTGAGTTGTAAATACCATCTTCTACAAAGACGCCAACACCAATTGAGGGCGAGTTTGGGTCCCCAAAGGCACTGTACTATTTGAGGTTGTTGTATTACCTTCCAAAGCAAAGGTGCCCATTCTGGTAGAAATGATAGTCGTAACACCCTTCCACACAAAATCCATACCATGGGACTACATAGACGAGGCAAAAAGGAAAGGGAAAACCATGTTTAGAGAAACAGTTGCGATACAGGGTATGACAAGAACCGGCAGGGTTTATACTCTGGAACACTTGGCTGAGTCGAGTAAGCAGGCCTCTGGATGGCCAGCCATCACTGAAACTGGGCCCAATGATCTCTGGAGAAAGATACAAGTGAAGGAATACTCAGTCATTGATAAGCTGAACAAAAAAATGGCGCAGATTTTCTATCCTTGCTTTGCTATAGAATTCCAATGCACATAAGAATGCCTTTTTATGAGTGCTGAGTGAGGCGTATGTACCAAGAAACATCACGGGTGGAGAGATGGCTAACATGGTAGGGCAGGTTTTGGAGAGTCACAAGATCACTTTTCACGAAGACGAGCTGCCACCGGAGGGATTGAGTCACAACAAGGCGTTGCACATCACCGTGCAGTGCGAAGATTATTTTATCACCAGGATTCTGGTCTATAGGGGTTCCGGTCACAACATTTGTCCGTTGGTAACACCCAGGATATTGGGAAAGGGGTTCCATTAAATCAAGGACGGGGCCATCAATGTTAAAGCTATCAACGGTTCTCAGAGGTCCACTATTGGAGAGATTACCTTATGTTTGCAAATAGGCCCCACTTGGTTTGATGTTGACTTTTAAGTGACAGACGTGCCTGCATCCTACAATCTATTATTGGGACGACCATTGATTCATGTCACTGGGGTCGTGGCATCAACACTACATCAGGCAGTGAAGTTTGAGTGGAATCACCAAGAGGTGGTCATTCACGGCGACGGTAGCAATCCCATATATAGTCGCCAGACCATCCCAGCAATCGGAGGAACAAGAAAGATAAGGGGAGAAATTTATTACCATATCGAACGAGTCAACGCCGCCGATAAGGATAAATGGTGGGATAACAAAATTGAGAGTATATTGAACTGGAGCGGGTATGAACCTGGCAAGGGACTTGGCAAGAATCTCCAAGGAATCGCTAAGCTCGTCAAGCTTAAGAAACACGGCAACACTTTCGGATTGGGATATGAGTATACCTGGAAAGAATTCAACGAATAGTCGCCACCCTGGTGCGGTCCTTACTATCCATTGTAGCAGTCGATATTGCGTTTGGAGCAGACCTTCCAACCAGTCGAGATCATCTATGGGTCAGAAGAAGAAGAGGCCCTAGCAGCGATGAGAAATTTAGTCTTAGAAGACGAGGATATGGATTGCTTTGTCATTCTCAAGGAGGAGGGGAAGGAAGGCCCTTCCATACAGGCAGTAAGCAGAGGAGCACGCCTCAGTAACTGGACCGTCAGAACCACCAGATCCCAGCGTGCCTCGGGGTAGCAAGGCTGAACAAGCACCATGCACTATTTTATTTTACTAGTTTACTTTCCTTTTGCATTTTTATTTTTTGCAAGAAAGAGCTCCAATGTCCAAAACATTTATGGAATTTATCGAAGAAATTTTTTTATAAATCTTACTCCTATCATTTTCTTTCATTACTTTACTTATACAACATTACTATTACTTATCTTGATGAACCAACGACTATGACGTGCAACGCGACAATGCAACAAACGGACATAGAATCAGAGGAAGATGATATACCGGAAGAGATTGTTAAGGAAGTTGATAATTTTAAAAATAGGCCTAAGTCCAACTTGGACGAGATTGAGATTGTTAACCTGGGAGATGCAGAAAATATCAAAGAAACTCGCATCAGTGTTCATCTATCACCGTTAAAAAAGGAAGAGTACACACAATTTCTAAAGGAATATGAGCACATATTCGCCTGGTCGTATGACGATATGACCGGTCTAAGCACATCCATTGTGGCTCACAAATTGCCGACTGATCGGACATGCCCACTGGTAAAACAAAAGCTCAAAAATTTCAAGCCTGACATGAGTTCGAAAATCAAGGGAGAAGTCACTAAGCAAGTCAAGGCTAAGGTTCTCAAGGTAGTAGAATATCCTACATGGTTAACTAACATCGTGCATGTGCCGAAGAAAGACGGGAAGGTCATGAGTCTGTGTCGACTATCGGGATCTCAATCGGGCCAGTCCACAAGATGACTTCCCCTTGCCAAATAGACATATCCTGATTGAAAACTGCACCAAGCATGAGCTACAGTTATTTGTTGATTGTTTTGCTAGGTACTATTGGATCTGGATGGATAAAGAAGATTCTGAGAAAATGTGTTTCATCACGCCGTGGGGAATGTATTATTACAAGATGATTCCATTCGGCCTAAAGAATGCAGGGGCCACCTACATGAGGGCCATGACTACCGTTTTCCATGATATGATACAAAAGGAGATTGAAGTATATGTAGATTATATTATCATCAAGTCCAAGAAAGCCACTGATCACATGGAAGATTTGAGAAAGTTCTTCAACAGACTGAGAAGGTACAACTTGAAGCTGAATCTCGCAAAATGTGCATTCGGGGTTCCTGCCGGAAAATTGCTTGGGTTTATTATAAGTGGCCAAGGGATAGAGCTGGACCCATCAAAGGTCAAAGCTATTCAACAATTGCCACCGCCAAAGAACAAGAAGGATGTTATGAGTTTCTTGGGAAGACTCAACTACATCAGCCAGTTCATAGCACAATCTACTGTCATCTGTGAGCCAATCTCTAAGATGTGACGAAGGATGCCGCTACCAAATGGACTGATGATTGTCAGAAAGCCTTCGACAGAATCAAGGAGTACATGTCCACACCGCCAGTCTTGGTCCCACTCGAGTCGGGCAGACCTCTATTGCTCTACCTTGCAGTATTGGATGGAGAATTCGGTTGTGTTCTGGGGCAGCATGATGAAATAGGGAGGAAAGAGCAGGCCATCTATTATCTCAGCAAAAAGTTCAACCCGTACGAGGCTCGTTATTCTCTATTGGAACGCACTTGTTGTGCTCTGACTTGGGTAGCTCAGAAGCTGAAATACTATTTATATGCCTACACTGCATATCTCATATCAAGAATGGATACGCTAAAGTACATCTTTCAAAAGCCCATGCCCACTGGCAAGCTAGCCAAGTGGCAGATCCTGTTAAGTGAATTCGACATTGTCTACGTAACTTAGAAGGTAATCAAAGGACAAGAATTGGCTGATCATCTTGCTGAAAAACTCATGGACGTAGAATATGAACGCCTAAAAACGTATTTTCCTAACAAAGAGGTATCATTCATAGGAGAAGATATTGTAGAATCCTATGATGGTTGGAGGATGTTTTTCGATGGAGCGGCAAAGTTCAAAGGAGTTGGCATAAGAGAAGTTCTAGTATCACAAACAGGTCAGCATTATCTGGTGTCCGCCAAGCTCAGATTCTCGTGCACCAACAACATGGCCAAGTACGAAGCCTGCATTTTGGGGCTCAAGATGGCCATTGACATGAACATTCAAGAATTTCTAGTGATCAGAGATTCAGAACTCCTTATACATCAGGTCTGAGAAGAATGGGCAACCCAGAACTCCAAAATACTCCATTATTTGCACCATGTACAGGAGTTGAGAAAGAGATTCACAAAAACAGAATTCCAGCATGTTCCCAGAGTCAGAATGAGTTTGCCGATGCATTGGCTACCCTGTCCTCTATGATATAACATCCAGATAAGAACTTCATTGATCCTATTCCGGTGAAGGTTCATAATCAGCCAGCTTACTGTGATCATCTCGAAGAAGAAGCAGACGAAAAGCCTTGGTTTCATGATATCAAGAAATACTTGGCAAAAGGAGAATACCTAAAGCTCACAAATCCCACTCAGAAGCGCACACTTCGGAGGTTATCTAATAATTTCTTTCACAACGGAGGGATCATGTATAGGAGGACTCCTGCTTTGGGATTACTAAGGTGCATCGACGCAAATAAAGCATCCAGGCTACTAGAAGAAATCCATCTGGGACATGCGGGCCACATATGAACGGTTTTGTCTTAGCAGTGAAGATACTTCGGGCAGGTTATTTTTGGATGAATATAGAAACGGACTACATCTAGTATGTTTGAAAGTGCCATCAATGTCAGATACATACAGACATGACAAAGGTGCCTCCAAATGAGCTTAATGCAACGAGCTCGCCGTGGTCGTTCATCGCTTGGGGAATGGATATTATCAGACCAATCGAGACATCTACTTCCAACGGGAACATGTTTATCTTAGTAGTAATTGATTATTTCACCAAATGGATTGAAGTAGTATCATACAAAGTAGTGACCAAGAAAGTTATTACAGACTTTGTCCGCGATCGTATTGTTTGTCGGTTCGGCATCCCAGAGTCAATCATTACTGATAATGGTTCCAATCTCAACAGTGACTTGATGAAAGCCATGTGAGAAACCTTCAAAATCAAGCACATGAATTATACAGCCTACAAACCTCAGATGAATGAAGCCGTAGAAGCCGGTAATAAGAATATCAAGAAGATACTGAGGAAAATGATAGAGAAGCATAAGTAGTGGCATGAGAAGTTGTCATTTGCTTTATTGGGTACCACACCACAGTCCGCACATCAACAGGAGCAACCCCCTACATGCTGGTTTAGGGTACAGAAGCAGTCATTCCTGCCAAGGTAGAGATCCTTTCTTTAAGGATCATACAGGAAGCAGAACTTGACGATGCGGAATGGGTGAAGAGTCGTTATGAGAAGTTGGCTCTTATAGATGGAAAGAGAATGAATGCAGTTTGTCACGATCAGGTTTATCAGAACAGAATGTCCAGGGCCTTCAACAAAAGAGTCAAGCCAAGACAGTTCATACTAGGATAGCTGGTATTGAAGAAAATCTTTCCACACCAAGATGAAGCCTCCCAACTGACAAGGTCCGTACATGGTTCACCGAGTTCTGACAGAAGGAGCCCTCATACTTGCAGAAATGGACGGAGAATTTTGGCCGAAGCCGATCGATTCATATGCAGTCAAGCGATACTATGTGTAATCTTTATGCTTCCCTTTTATAATGAAACTTGAACTACTTCTGACCTGATTCCTATTTAAGAGGGGATACGTAAGCAGCCTTATGGGTTTAGTCACAATTCAATAAAATTTTCATCCCCCCCCCCCCACAGTTGGAAACTGGGGCAGAATTTTGAGGAGAACCCTCAGAATTCCGAAGTAATTTCAGCTGAATCGTCGCAAGCAATAGTCAGAAGCATCAACCCATTAAACTGGGGCAGAATTTTGAGGAGGACCTTTAAAATTCCATAGCAAGAGAGGTTGCAGTATCCTGAACCATGTCACAGTCGTCGGTTCATCTAAAAGTTATTCTTAATTATATACTTATGTCATATTTTTTACGAAATCATGCATATTTATTACTGAAATTTCCTTGTTTAGCAATGCTACCCCAATGACACATACAGTATCACCAAATCAAAGCCGAGCAGGTCAAGCAAAGCCAACAGGCACACGAACTAACCTCCCCCTTTACAAAACTCACGATTTTTCTTTAGATGCACGTACTTGGATTAAGAA